>LPNX011140726.1:282398-315426 GCA_001517045.1 Pseudotsuga menziesii | reverse complement strand
TCCGTCCAGTCTATTTATAGTCATTAGCACCATTGGTTAAACTTAACCTAATTGGGGCACATGTTTCAGTTACCAAAGTGTGGGGAACACTAATTGAGGCCCACTACCACTTATTGCACTTGATTGCATAAGTTTAGGAGTCTCCTAGATCAATCCCTACAATTTAGGAAGCAACTGGGAGTGCCGAAACCAACCAAGGTCAGTTAACTTCAGTTGATGACTAGTCAAGCCAAGTTAGGAGTCAGTTACATTCAGTTCTAGCTCTCTACATTCAGTTAAATAATGGTTTAATTAATTGCACACATGTGGGGCGTTTTTCTCACCTACCACAGTCAGTTAACCATTATTTAATACTAAATGTAACAGTGGGTTGTGTTTTAGAACTCCGGTTATGATTTAGACAAGGACAGTTAACTACTGGGTCCTTAACTTCAGTTGATGACTAGTCAAGACAAGTTAGGAGTCAGTTACATTCAGTTAAATAATGGTTTAATTAATTGCACACATGTGGGGCGCTTTTCTCACCTACCACAGTCAGTTAACCATTATTTAATACTAAATGTAACAGTTAGTTGTGTTTTAGAACTCCAATTGTGATTTAGACAAGTCTTGGTTACCTACAGTCAAGTAGAGTCATCAATTCGAACGTCCTCATGTGGATTTGAATTGCTTGTGGCTATTAAATCCATTTTACATCATTGTAATTATTATCTGGATTACTTTTTTGATTAATGAAAGCATTCACAGCTGCAAGCCTTTTGCACTGTTTCATTCTTCAATGGCTGAGTAAATTGTGAGATCTTCTTTGTGAATTGTGTGTTTGTCTACAGATCTATATGCTCAAATTTACAATGTGATGTCAAACCCGACAAATGTTCATCTACAGTGAAGTAATGGCATGGAGTAGACTCGTATAAAGAATGCATCTTCACACCCAATATAAATTCCTTCAATCTTATCGACTTTTCACTGGTAATCTTCCCAATGTTTGTTCTTTTCGGAATGAATTACATATAGGAGGGAATCCATCTCATGATCTTTAGGTAGTATAGGGTTGAAAGTAATTGGTGCATCTGAGGGGTCCTTTGTGAGATTTAAGGTTAAATTCAATGGCTTCTTTTCATTCTTCTTCTTTTGAGATGTGTACGATGGATTTGCTACAAACGATGAGGGGAGAAGAGGATTCAACGAGGTATTAATTGATGGGGGACCAACCGACACATGTGGAATAATAGAAACAAGAGGAGTGGTCGATATTGGAAGAGCAGTAGAATTTGGAGGAGTACTCTTTGCGGTTGAGATAGTCGATATCATAGTACTGGTCAAATTCAGGAGAACAATCGGCATTGGAGGGGAATTCAAGACCAGAAGTATGGTCGATTCCAATGGATCAATCAATGTGGTGTTAATGGTCAATGCATATGGAGGAGTTCGAATAGGGTCCCTTATGATTTTTTCTACGGGTGCTCCAACAACAGTAGCAACAATAATGGTATATTGAGTGGGAATTGAAATATCTGGAAAATATGGTATATTTTCAAAACTTGTTTGATAAAATGACAGAGGTGGGAGACTTGCAAAGGAAACATATGAATGCTGAGGAATAATAGTTCCAAGTGGCATAAAATCTAGCCTATGTTAGGGTAAGTAGTTTCTTCCTAAACCCGACATGTTACCACTATGGATTTCCAATTAGGAAAGAGGTTTATAAAATTAGTGACAACTCAGTGAAAGTCAGGATCCTACAAAGTCTCAAGAACAACCAATTGGTGCTCAATAATAGGCATCGGGGACAAGGGTGGCGAATTGTTAGGGATTGGGACATGATCTCCCATTTTTTATTGTATGTAAGTTTTTGAATTTTTATATGGAGTCGAATTTACCTATAAAACAACTTTTTGACTAGGAAGGACTCGGTTAATTTGTTGATCGACTGTGGTGTGATTTGCAACAACATCCTTAATATTTTGTATGGCCTACAGGCGTAGCTCCTAGATTTCTTCTTTTGTATGTGTTTGAAGGATCATTTTATTTTGGACTACCATTTTACTTTGAAAATTTGTTCTTTAGTGTATATCTACTTAGCTACAACATCTAGTTTTTCTTTCGACAGGTCGGGCTCTGACTGTTGATCATCTTGAAGTTCGTCGTCGTTTGTAGTCTCCCTAGTCGACTCTTCGAATTATGTATGTTTAGTCCATTTAGGAACATGTATTATAATGAGTGTATCTTCTTATTCAATCGAGGGCCCAAAAATATCTAAGTATAAGCTAGATTCATAGACTTCCTCTTTCTCATCGTCGGTTAGGGGATCTTCTATGTTTTCCTGCTCTTTCCATGCAAACACGGGGATTTGGTTGGCTGTGTTTGATTGGGAACCGATTTTTGAGAAGGTGTCTTGGACATATGGGTAAAATTTGAGTTCTGTTGCATTTCCAGTGGCTCCTTGCATATACCATACATTGGTGCATTCGAGATCCAACTGTATGTGGAAGGTCAGAGGTAGACTTTGACAAATCTATTGAGGGACTCACCATCTCGAACAAGTGGTCTTGAGGACTTGAAACCAATTTTCAATCCACTTTTTTGCTAATATAGGACCTTTATGGAATCCTTGATTCTGGAAAACTTTAAAATTATACATAGGTACTGAAAATTTAGTAGTGAAAGAGGAATCTCGGACTGGTGTGATCATGTACATTGCCAGCCAGATGAGAAGGGACGAATAACGAATTATTGCACCAGCTCTTGGAATTTTTCACAGGTTGACTAAACTATCTAAGCCAAGTGGTCTTCCTAGTTAAAGAGTTTTCCCTCAATGGTGATGGATTTTACAACTTCCATTATGTCAAACCAAATTTTTGATGGTTGACCCTTGCTTGTTAAACAAGAATAAATAATAGTTATATCATATTTGTAAGTTGTGTATTGGATTTTTATGATCACTATCTCTTTTGATATTTTTCCTTGCATTGATCTAGTGAATTCTTCAACTAGCGTTGGGTTAAAATTGATAATTACGATAAGTCCTTTTCTTGGTAAACTCGTCATAGCTGCAATCACTTGGGAATTGGTGTCTAAAGCCTAGTCCAACCATAATTTCCCATTATGGTATCTGATCCCAATGTATTAGGTGATCAAGTCATTTATGCCATTAAAGTTTTCTAGCAAGGGGGAGCTCATATAGTGGAAGACTTAGCAGCAGCAAAATTTTTTGCAGGTTGGACCATTTGTTGTTTTGAACTCCCCATTCTCGCAGTTTTTTCAAGTACCTTCTCCATTGGTTTTCCTTGGTGCGATATCAACATATGCTCATGATGATAGCTCTTAGTGGTGACATTGTAAGATATTCTGAATCTGACAATTTTTTCATGGCTATATTCATTGCTCGTGTTGTGGTATTACTTCTCTTTAGTGCCATGGTATTTTTAGGTAGAGGATCAAGGATACTAGTTTTGAAAGGAGTAGTTGCTAAATGAACTTGTTCAATATCTCTGCAGAAGTGATACCAATCATGTTCAAAGTGCATATTTATAGATGGAGAGCTCAACAGTCAATTTCTAGCTGTAGGTGAAAACATTAATTGGGGATTTGACAGGTGCTAGCTGCTTCTGATGCACACAATGTCTTCTCATTCAATATTTTTTTATCGGTCTTCATGGCTTCAATAGCACGGTCAGTCATGGAGTTTTAATATGGTTAATATTGGCTTCAATAGTCGATTTGGTCGATGATGCATCAACTGGTCGGTTATAGGTCGACTAATCATTCCTTCTCATCAGTGAGGTCTAGGTGGGGTTTGATGGTTGCTCCTCATAGTTTGATCTTGCTCGTTATTTGCTTGCTAGTGTGTAGACATTGCATTAAATTCTCCTGCCATCAACCATTTCTAAGAAATATTTTTACATTGAGATAATTCATTATCTAACTATTTTGGTCGTTTCCCCTCTTTTGTTTTTCAAAATTACTTTTAATTGACAAATAAACAATCAGGCACAAACCTAGGGATGTGACATTTGACCAAATAGTGATACGACTATTGGTCACCATTGCATTTATTCTATACTCAATATATTTTTAGTCAGGTGTCATTGACAAGTTTGGGAATACTCATCCTTGTAGATTCCTTATTTGAACCGGCCCATTGCTATTCAACTCTTAAATGATATATGACCCCAACCAAGAAGTGTGTAGATTTTTAGGCTTCCTTTTTATCTGACTATCATGTAATAATGCAAGGTATCCAAATGAAAAATAATTCCATCATATATTTCGGTCATGTGCAATTTCATGGCTCTAATACCACTTGAGATTTAACAGGTGGATCTTGCTACAAAGATATGCCTCACAGACATGCACAAGAAAAATAGAGCGAAGAATTGTGAGATTGGACATAATATAAATGAAGAATAATTGGAGTATATTAATTTATATTATGATTCAAAATAGTGTACATGAATAATACATAATCAAGAGACAAAATCGAATTTCCAAGGGGACAACTCAAGCTAGCTCATAAAGCAGGCTTACTAAAATATGAAAAACTCCCAAAGGTGACAAAAGCACTTTCCAAATTACTCCAAAATATCATGAATTGGATAAATCATGAGTGAGGTGTTATGCATTAAGGATACTCTTTCTAATCATGGAAACTGGAGAGGAAATAATGTAGGATGGATTGACCACAAACGATAGTAGTTGCCTAGTTGACTAGCTTTACCTTTATCCATTGAAAAGCAGAAAAAACAGGCTAAAAGAAGGAATGCGCCCTTGCCATTCTTGAAATTCATAAAAGTAGAAAAATATTATCCATAATCTTATCTAGGTTCACCCCATAGGCTAATGATGGAAAGTGGTGATCAAATATGACAAAAGATGGGCAACTACCTAGTTTACACCTAGGAAATTAATAAGAAATGACTAATTAATTATATCTAAGTATGGAGTGGGTTTTTAATGTTCTAGAACCCACCATTAAGCATGAATTTATGGTGAAATATCAGAAAAAATATTAGATATATATAGGGCCTAGAAACAACGTTGTCAACCATTACAATTTATTTCTCCAAAAAAAGCCGAGGAAAGAGGCAAAACCACATGGGGAAAATCCTCCCTAAAAAAGGTCATGGCATTAAAATGAAAAAAATGTATTCACTATGTATTTTTATTCACTTGGATGATCTTATTGAATTGCTTCTTTATGAAATACTTGGTGAAGAAGTTGTGAACTCCATGATCATGCACTAAAGCATCAATGTAGTCTATGCAAAAAACATGTGGAGAGGCCCCTTGAAACTCATAATTAGCTGACGGAGGATAATCATATGAATGATTATTTCTTACAACATACTCTGACATGAATACATAATTAGTAAAGGAAAAGAGATATGTGCAAACTCCTTCCCAAAGAGTATCAAAAGAATCAACATAATCAGTTTCTTGTATAGCTACAAAATGGTGAACCAAACCATATATCTTCTTTCCAAACTGATGTAGTACCTTCCCAAATATGAAACGAATCCTAAGAGACTTTGAGATATCATAATTGGTGTCATATGGAGCAGAAAAAACTAGAGGTATAGTGTCTTCATGATTATATAGGGCCATTGTAGGAAAAGGGTATCTAAAAAGGTAAAACTGATAGGTGAGCAAATTTGAATGTTTTATGGTCTTAAAATATGAGCCATAGGTGTTTTTATCAGACCCAAACATGTATAAAATAAGTTAAAATATGATCAATGACATGGATAGCCAATGAATGAAAGATAAACACGACTTGGACTCAACAGAAACAAGTGACACTAAATAGGAATCTAAGGAGGAATCAACTAGTGATCTTGGGGTTTGTATAGTCTTATGAGTATTCAATGGATGGGTAAATGGTATGGACGGTGTCATAACCTACATATAATCCTACAAACTTACTTCTAAATCATAATCAAAATCATTTTAATGGACTGAGAAAGAGTTGGATAAATATAAGTCAGGAACTAGTGGAAAAACACAGGTATTGGAAGATGGCTCTAGTGAACTGATAGGCGATTTATGTTGGAATTATTATTAATCCTCCATTTGACCACATAGTGTAACTGTATATTTATATAAATTAGGGGACATATGCAACTTATTGCACCTGATTGCATGAGTTTAGGTGCCCCACAGACCAATCCCTATAATTTAGGAACCCACTCCGAGTGCCACCAACAGTCTCCTTCAGTTGACCTTGGTAAGTAATAATTTATGTTTAGCTATGCTCCAATTACCATCAGTTAACCTAGCATCAGTTTGCATTATTTAAGGGAGTGTGGGAACCTTTGTTCATGTACCCTCATTAGTTAATTGATTGTAAACTAAGTCAATTATCCAGAGTTGCATTAGTGAGCCCTAGTGGTGATTTGCTCACACTAGGTTAGCTCCAGAGTCAGTCCGAGTTGGTAGATTCAAATCCTATCTTAGGGATTCGAATTTGCCTATATGTATAACCATTGTATTACATATTAATTGATGATTCATGAATATAATCATATCATTCCAATTTTGTCTCTATGTGTGTACACTTTTTCCATGAGTAATTGATCAGTTTATGCAAATTTCTTCTCTCTCTTTTGTGGCCTTCTCTTCTCATTTGAATTCATGCAGAATGGTGATCCTATGCTTCATTGAATTCAACAATTTATCCAAGGAAGACACTAAGATTTCTGATTCAGACATATCAGAATGTGAATCTAAATAAGAGAATTGGGAAAAGGATTTAACTTTGGGACTCAAATAATAATTGATATTACCTTGGGACTGCGCATTGTGACAATGCTACAGGGGTTCAACGGACTTCTCTGGCTCATTCTTTCTTGAAAAGTCTAGAACATCAATGTTATGCTTTTCAAGCAATTGAGCCATGTCCATTTTCCTCTTGAAATAAATTTTGTTAGAGTGAAAATTTTTGCTGCAATAGGAACACTTGGAGCTCCCTTTCTTCTTATTCTTCTTCATGGAATTCGAACCTTCATTAGTAGAATTGGAACCTTCATCTTCATAATTTGACTTTGGATTCTTCTCTTTCATTTGTTTCTTTCCTTTTTACTTGGAATTATTTCCTCCCTGAGCTGAAAGCGCATGGTATTTTCCTTTGTAAGTTTTGAGAGCTCCCAATTGAACCAACTTGTCTTTCTCTTTAGCGAGAGAATCAATGAATGCACTTAAATGAGGCATTTTCCAATTCGATATAGAAATTCTAGTAGCATGGAAATTTGACACAAAAATTGAATATTATGGACCCAATTTTGAAATAATGGAAAGGTTCAATTGATCTTCTTTCTTTTCAATCCTGCATTACTTGAGAAAAAGAACAAGTGACTTGAACTTGGTAAATAATTCTTCCATGGACTCAAAACTGTTTGAACTCAATGAGATTAACTCATTCTCCAATTGATTCCCTCTAATCTCATATTGTACCCTAAAGAGAGACTCAAGTTTGGTCCACACTTGATTTGGAGTGGTCAATCCATCAAGATGAAAAAGAAGATCCATGGAAATAAAGCAACAAAGCAATCCATAGGCTTCATCCATTCTATTAGGCCACTTTGCTTTCTCAACAACAACATTTCTCTCATTATATAAAGCCATAGTAACTTTGTATAGACCCTTAATACGTAATAGAATTCCAATATTGGATTTCCATTCATGATAATTGAAGGGAGTCATAATCACAATGGAAGAAAGATCCATGCTTTGTTATTGCGTTCCTGAAGAAATTCTCTACAACCTGCACAAAAACTCATAAGAAATAATTTGTAAGCTCAATCAATCTCACCATTAGAGAGATATCGGATTCCCAGTGTGCTATGATACCATGTGTAATTTCATGGCTCTGATACCATATGATATTTAATAGGTTGATATTGTTACAAAGATATTCCTCACAGACATGCACAAGAAAAATAGAGAGAAGAATTGTGAGACTAAACACAAGAGAATTGAAGAATAATTGGATTATATTCCATTCTATTATGATTCAAAATAGTGTACATAAATAATACATCCTCAAGAGACAATATTTAATTTCCAAATATACAACTCAAGCTAGCTCATGAAGCATTCTTACTAAAATATGAAAAATCCCCAAAGGTGACAAAAGAACTTTCCAAACTACTCCAAAAGATCATGAATTGGATAAAGCATGAGTGAGGTATGATGAGTTAAGGAAAATATTTATAATCATGGAAACTAGAGAGAAAATCATGGAGGATGGATTGGCCACAAAAGATAATAGTTTCCTAGTTTACTAGCTTTACCATTATTCATTGAAAAGCATAAAAAGTAGGCTAAAAGCAGTCTAAAGAAGGAATGCACCTTGTCATTGTGGACAGTCATAAAAGCGACAAAATATTATCCAGAATATTATCTAGGTGCACCTCATAGGCTAATGATGGAAAGTGGTGGTCAAATATGAAAAAAGATGGCTAACTACATAGTCTGCACATGAGAAATTAATAAAAAAATGACTAATTAATTTATCCTAAGTATGGAATGGATTTTTAATGTTCTAACAGGTCATGTTAGGATTTCTGTTGTTGTTTTTGAAAAATATTGGTGGTGGATTTCCATTCATCGATGCTCCTTGAGTTTGTAATTTCAAAATTCTGATTCTCCTTTGCTCTAGTACTATCTAAGTGAAACACATCCACTATAACTGGTGCTTGTAGTTTGAAATGCAAGGGCACAACTGCTTCTTGGCCATAGACTAGTTTAAAATGTGTCTCTCTCATTGATATTTTGTATGATGTCCGATAGGACCATAGAATAGCGAAAATTTTGTAGTCCTAGTCGTCTTTCTCAATACTACAAATTTTGGCCAGTCCCTTAATTAGAGTTTTGTTGAATGCTTCAATCGCTCCATTTGACTACAGGTGATAGGTTTTTCTCTTTTGATATTCGATCATGAGTTCATTTACCAGCACTTTTATAGTTTTGTTGATGAAGTGCGTGCCTTGATCGCTTTTTAAGGTGAGGGGGAATCCAAATCATGTGACTATATTTTTGTAAATAAACTTGGCTGCTACGTCACTTGAACATGTTTGCACTAGTTCGACTTTAACCCATTTAGTGACATATTCGACACATGTGAAGATATAGCATGCTCCTGTCCATCGAATTGATACATGGAACATGCCGACAAAGTAGATAAATGTGGTCTTATGCAAAAAACCCAAATTTATAGATAAATATGGTCTTGTGCTGACCTTCCTTAGCAATAGAAACTTGATTGTATCCTGAAAATCCATCTGTGAAGGAACAACATTCATGATCGACGACTTCGTTAATAATATTGTTGGAAAATGGCATAAGAAAATGGGCGATTAACATAAATTTATTTAATCCTAGGAAGTCGACGAAAATGTGTGTTTCATTAGATCATGTTTGTTTGGATGCACAACCATTGGACTAGTCCATTTCAACTGATATACAGGATAGATGATTCCATTTTCTAGCATATTTTCGACTTGCTTCTGAACTGTATCTTTATATTTGTGTGCCAATTTGTAAGGGGGTTTTTTCACCGGTTTAGCATCCGGTTTGATATAGATATTAATTTCTCCCATTTCTTTTACCAAGCCCTTCAAATATTTATAGTATATGGAAAAAGCATCTTTATATTCTTTAAGTAGGCTAGTTATATCGGTTGTTTGTTGTTCATTCCAATAATCCTTGATCTTCACCATTTTTAGTTCGTCGTCATTTGAGATATCGAATTCATAATATTGACTTGTGCATCCATCCTTTGTGGTTCCCTTGCTTCATTAATTGGTCGATCTCCTTATTTAAAGTTTGTGAAAGCAGGAGGAAATTCTTTTTCTGTAAATCTTATAGCTTAGTTTTATCCTCTGTGGCCACTTTCATTATTGATGTTATTGTTTTTCTCGTTGATAGATAGTTTGATTTCCAGCAGAAGCTTTTACTGATAGTTTTATTGTTTTCCAATTATAATTGTGTTGACAACTGAATTTCCTTAGTCGAAAAATTATTGCATGTCAGCTCAGGTCGATGGTATTTGGTCAAACTGACGCTATTGTTTGTCTCTATGAACTTCTTGATTTCTTCAATTGCCTCCTTAATGCATTATTCCATTGTGGACAATGAGAAGTCTTTTATAAGGTTTTATTTTAATGCTTTCCAAGTGAAATTTCCACCCCTTGCTTCCTCCATCTGGTACCATTTCTTCGAGAGATATTCAAGTGTAGAAGGAAAGAAGTGTAGCCATAATTTATCGTCTTTATAACCCAATATCCTCCATTCTTTTTGACATTTGTTGATATGAATGTATGGGTCCATGCCTTGCACAAATTTCAGGATTTTTGCTTCTACTGTAAGTTTCTTCCCACCAAATATTTTGATAAAATAAGTCAAGGAACTCATCCACGTGTGCATACCGGACTGATGTGTCTCCCACCACATAACCGCTTTCCCAGTAAAGGATTCTACCATACTTTGCAATCTTCATTGTTCTCTGACATTTCGAGATACTTTTTCAATATGCATGATAGAAGAATCACATTCTTTATACCACAATGGTGGCAAGTCACTCGGTTCAACTTTTGTCAGTGCTAGCATCTAATACTTTTTTGTATTTTTCTCAAATATTTTTGGTATTATAGAAATTGCAAAGCACTATTTCTCTTTTCGACGAGGAATGACTTGTATCGAATAATAATCTCTCACGTGCATTTCTTAATTCTCTATCTTCCAGTCGTATAAGTCGGTGTCAAAATTTTAGCCGACTGACATAGGGCATCCCAAATGAATTTATCGATTCTCATTTTTCTCTGTAGAATCTTAATTATTGCCAATTATTTGATATAATATTCTTATATCTCCTTCTTGATCATCTAGTTCCTCCCATGTATTTTTCCTTGATGGATAGATAGGAACAATAATTTTCTTGCCATCACCTTTGAGCTTTATATTATATTTTTCAAGTGAAATAGATGCTTTCATTTTTCTTCCCCATGGTCGGTCGACTAAATCTAGCTATGCCGTGACTCCCTCTTGAGGTTCCATGATCTCAAAATTGACTTATGCTTGGATTCCCATAATTCCCGTATTCACATATTTCGATACGCAATTTGGTTTGATGAGGCGTTGGTTAGCAAGTTTAAGGTAGATGTTTGATTCCGATAGTTGAGGTCGACCAAGTCGTTCCCATGTCACTCTTGTCATGATGTTTGCTAGTGATATGAAGTCAAGAACAACTTGTGAGATACGATACCGGTCGATGTCTAGATCAACCAAAGGATCTATTTATGTTTTCACCTTTTGTTTCAAGCTGCATAGATTTATGGGAATTTTTTCATTGCTATCCATCCTTCTTTATAATATTCATAAGATCGATCAGGAATGCTACAACTTCTTCTTTTGTAAGTAAAAGCAATATTAAAAACATCTTTTTGTTGATTAATATAGGGGTAATTGCAATCCATAATTGGAAATTTTGTTACTTGTGTATTATCATACCCAATTTTTATTCCTTATCTTGTAAGAATTTTCAAATTATTACATCTTTCTTGGGAACACATAGAAAAAGATTAAGATTATTTTTATTGAGAATTTTTTCGAGCATGACGGGAAAATCCTCTAAGGAACACTCATCGACACCACATTTAGTATAGAATTTGAGATCCGTCTTGTCCTTCCAAGGATAGTCGAGATTCGACTGTTCTTATCTATAGAAAAAAAACATCTCAATTTGCCTCGACTGTGGTTATAGTTGTTGTACCCTTGACCACGGTATCCACCATGAATTCTATACCCTCCATTGCTGCAATGTTCATTGTGTCAATTATCTTTGTGTTGTATGTGATTATTTTTCTCCCTTGTCTGCATCTAGTAGACTGTATGTTGATTGTGCTTGATGTTCAAAATTTTAATACAATCAACGATGTTATGTTGGGTATTCTGACATATTATAAACCACTTTAATTTGACTACATTGACATTATATGGGAATTTGACTGTCGTATGTGGTTCCGATTTTTCACATATATCACAGAAGTATGATTTCTAAGCAGGTCTAAAAATTTTAGGTTGTTTTTCTTTAGGAAAGAGTTGGCGTTCTTCTTGCAGATATCTTACTTCTTCTAAAAAAGATCTTTTGTCGTCGTAGAGAGGTCGTGGATTGCATTGATAGGAATCTTTCATGTGGATTTTAGTCGAACAATTGGTGCACCATAAATCATTATGCCTCAATTCTAGCTATTATAATGACTGTCACATCTTTTCTATGTTTTCTTCGACTCGTCGGTTGGATGTATTTCCTGAGTGGTCGGTGTTCAATTAGACTTTCTATGCCTTCTTGAGAGCATCATCATATGTATTGAATTTGTACATGGTCAATGTAATCCTTATTCCTGGTAATAGACTAACTACAAACCATTCAATAAGGATGGATTATTCCATCTTGGTTGGCATGTGATTGAGGAGATCTTTGAATATTTTGTCATATTCATAAATATATTCTCACACTCTTTGCGCTATGTATTTGAGCTTTTATGCGGCCAAGTGTCTATTGTCTTGCATCCAGAAGAATTCCAATAAGTTATTCTTGAATTTTTGTTTTGTTTTTGCTCTATTTTTAATAAAATTCATGTACTAACTTAATGCTTTATCCCATATGCCTCCTATAAACATTGCTATTTTTCTATTTTTGTTTGCAATAATACTTACTTCCCAAACCGCTTCATATACAAACCATTTTTTTCGATGATCTCCATCCTGATCATATATATGACAATTTATTTAAGTTGTGTAAGCCATATTGAGAATTAATATTGTTACCTGGACTATTATTTTGAATGTTTCTTGGTGATGTCAACAATGACGTTATTGTTGACGACCTACTGGATGAAGATTGAGTGACTATAGGGAGTGACTGTGACTCACAAGACATCTTGTCTTCTTCCATAGAATATTCTCCAATAGGTTGGGCATCCAACATGTCAGATGCTTAGATCGATAGTATTGTTAGCAGGGGGTACCTCCACACATTCATAGTAGAAGATATTGAAACACTTACGGATATATTTTGGTGTGAAAGTGATCCAATTCCCACATTTAGGTCTTAAGATCATTAATTGATCCAAAATTTGTCCACACTCATCGAGACGACTGTAAATGATATTGGCACCTGGTCCAAGTCCAAAGTCACGTTTGAAAATTTATCTAACACTTGGTCCATTTGATGTGAGCCTCAGTATAGCATACAGTGGAGTCACTATGTCAGGGATCTCGATATTCATATGTGGGGTCAACTCCATTGACTGAGGACCCCCTATTAGAGTCGATTCCTCACCTTATCCATTCGTTGGTCGAATTTCCCTCGACTCATGTAGGACTTTTGGAATCTCGAATTTTCTTTCTGGTTTCTTCATAACTCTTTTCCCTCTCAATGGACTCTTAATATCTCTAATTTCCTCACGTATTTTAAATTTTTTCTCTCTTTCAATCTTTTGAATGCGTGCAGACAAATTATAACTGGCTATATTTCTATTTTGTCGAGGAAGTCTGGTCTTCTTAGCAATCTTGATCTTATATTTTCATTATCGACTATAGTCATCTCTTTATCTACTCATCTTCATATGGTTGGCGACCCCCCCAATTCTCGACCCAACTATTGCAGGGTGATAGAGCCAATTTCAATTGCTTGGCTCATTTACTGAGAAAGTACTCACACTAGCGTTCTTGAATAAAGTGTTCCTAGTCTCTCTGCTTTGCCCCCCCAATATGAAGTTGTTTTAGTCTCCAACGGTGCTCACAATTTGAATATATGGACAAATCCATGCTCAATAAAAAATTTGAATAACAACTTTGGTATTGTGATGAAAAATGAGTCATTGAGGTCATCGTGGAATATTTTATTGACATCAACGACAAACTTCCTTTCTTCAATAGCTTAATGTTCTTCGCAAAATTTGTCGAATATATTTTCTAGCAACTCATACATATTTGTACATCCACCATTATTGAGTTTGTGCATTAACAATATTTCATTTTATGGGACTATTTTTTTCATTGATGAGGTTGACCAACTATTTCAATTCATGTGGGACAACTTTGATGAACTTCTGGTGTGTTTCAGAAAAGATTCATTCTTCGGATTTCGCTAACGACGATTTTTTTTTTGGCATAGTTCTAGATATAGCTTGCCCCCTTCTGATTCCACCATTATTTGGTATCTTCTTCACTTATCATTTATGTGGATGCACTCATCTTCCAAATCCCAACAATATAACTGAAAACAAAACTAATGTTGTAATCTACAGGATTACATGAATATAAACAACATATAGTATAAAAGATGAAGCATTCACATTATACATACAAGAAGACACTAAAGGAGAAGAAACAACAACAACACTTGTATTATACTAGAGCCAAATGTGTACAAAGTAATCATGAACTATCTGAATTATGGATCACCATCCTATATATATTGAATTACAATTAGTTATTTAGTTACTAGTAGTTACCTCGGCTTAATCGACTGACTGCACCGACCCGACAGTGGTCGATCGAAGAACCTCAGTTGGTCGACTAGGCTCCTCCAACAAATGCCATTTAATGTTCATTAAATTGACCATTTTCAATGTTGCTTGTGTGACAAGATTCCTTAAAATATAAGGGATTTGATGGTCAGTTACCTCAAAAGTGTTGAGAACCACGCATTTGAGATCCCATACATTGTTTTCAAGTTGTATAGTAACATTATTGTCCTCGGGTGGGTAGACTTTGATCGACCATGTCTAAAGAGAGGGGTGGTGGAAGCCAATTTAAGGGTTTGGAAGAAGGTATCAGTGATATGAGCATCATCCCCTAATTCATTGTCCTGGAATGTATGTAACACCATTGCATCCATGACACTTGTATGTTGTAATAACTCATCCATACCGACCTTTATTTCATTGCCAACATGTGAAGAAATACTATTACTATAGCCATTAATAATTGGTGAGTCTGGATGCAGTGGGTATTGAATAGGTGGTTCAACCATGCTTGGTCTGCTTCCTCTCCGAATTGCACTCTTTTTGCAACCTTCTCTTGATTTGACGTTGTAGTGGGGTGCAATGGAAGATGGTAGACAAGTTGCTCATCATCAAAATACGGATTTTAAAAATATTGAACTTTACACCGATGATATTAGTAAGCAGATTGAAATTGGTTTGTTCCAAAATTATACCAAACAATTATTATAAAAGCATGAGAATTTATTCCATTAGTAAATGTTCAACCGAAAACAATTTATAAAAAAAAGTTCAAATTGAGAAATACATTAATATCAATCCCATTCAAAATTAAAATATACATTTAATCATTATTTTTTTGTCTTATGCCCCAAGGGGACATCGAAAGGTAGTCCCAATGCAAGGCATATGTGACGAGCGATTGATAGTCTACAAAAGTTATAGTTTATTAACAACTTGTCACTAGGGGACAAACTACGTATTGCATGCACAACAAAAAGTTTGGAAGTTGTCCTTTTCATAAAGAACTCATGATCATTTAAGTGTTCCTCAAACAAACAATTTACATAAAATAAATAAAACCTAGAACTATTTTATGATCCCTATAATGTTCCCTGTAGAACTATTTATGATCCCTATAATGTTCCCTATAAAGACACCATTTTATAATTTATTTATTTAATATTTACTTTAATTGATTAATTTATTTAAAATTATCGTATCGCCTATACCATAGATTGGAATGAAATCTGAAAGATGAAAGAGTTTTAATTCAATTGGAGTTCGAGGCTCCATCATCATCGTAAAACGATTGATAGTTATGTCTATTGGGCACATTCGAAGGAGGAACTCTTCAAAATTGTGAAATGGCCCCCTTAGGTGGCATAAAGATGAATCGATACTGTCATCTTACCTTTATCATGTTGTTAAGGTAATCTGGATTTGAGGGATCCTATATTATTTTATAAAACAATTATTTTGAATATTGGTGAATTGGATGAAAGAGGATAGAGGTCGAGAGCTTGGCCTAAGCTTTATATGTATCTCCATATGTAAACAGAGGATATAGACACTGGAATAATGAAATACTTTTACGTTCTCCAGTAATTTATGTGTTTACCATCTTGGACATGTGCTTGTGGTCCTTTTATATTTTATTTAAAATAAATTATTTTTTGTAGAATCATCGTAGTAAGTTTGTTTATGTGTTTAAGAATAACACTATTTAATTTAGCCATAGATTATTTGATTTTTCAAGTTGATGAGTTTATGTATTTAGATTTAAACATGGTAGCTTTGTAAGTGTGTGAGAGAGCTCATTTGATATTCAATTATGTTTTATTTCCGAGTTTGGTTTCCTATATTTTCATGTAGAGACTGCTAATGAATTCCAGTTCTTGTTCATGCATCATTTCTGGACCTATGTTGCCTTTTGTACTTAGCAATTGATGAAGTTTATTTTCACTCTATTTAGTTTACATTTCTAGTTTTGAGTTGCTAATAGTCACAATTTGATTTAGACGTATAATTTTAGTTTTCAACACTTCGAATATATCCCTCGTACATATGTAAATCCAGTTCAACAATAAGATCTTGTGTATTATGTCAAATCGCCTTCATGTTTCACAATTTTTTCATCACGATTCTTTTAAGAGTTCACTATATTCGTATTATATTGCTTCTTCATTCCAAAATTAAGCTACTATAATCTCATAAATTCATTATTTTAGAAAATGGCAGCAAGGAAGGTCTTCTAGCATTGCATGTGTCATTGCATGCTAGGAAGACATTAAACAGGAAGCCAAATGTATTAATGTGATTTTCCTAAGTTTAGACTTAGGAAAATACATTAATTAAATCTAATTTGATTTTGGCTTAATGGAATCACTTTTATAAAGTGAAAAGTGAAAATAATTTAAGTGATGGCTAATCTAATCTTGGTCACTGATCTCACCGGAGGATCACATCCATTGATCCATAGTGAGGGCTAGGGTTTTCGCTTAGCCATTGAGTTAAAAGAATATTTGGTGGAGAGGACACATACAGACATGAGAGATACAGACATAGGAGAAGTCAGATAGAGAAGTTTGCTGAGAAGATGGAGGAACACTCGTCTGGGAAATTCGTAGAGCTACTAGGCAGAGATCATACCGTACATATCACGCAGAGATAGGACCATACAATAGCAATACAACTGTTGTATGAATTATGTACTATCGACGTCATACTCGTACAGATTTGTACAATCAGGTTGTACTACCGATGTAGGGTCCTTAGAACTACGTAGGGGTCATACTGAGTTGCCCGGGTTTTCCAGTGATTTTACAGAGGATCGATTTGCCTGGTTGGGTGGATTAAATTGTTGGATTGTAACTGTTCCATATTTTCTTAAGAAATAATTCATATCTAACTGTTGCACCGATTTTCTCATCTTGGGTTTTATCTGAGGATTTCCATACCCAAAATATTGAGTCTATATTGATGTGATTGTTGTACATGTTTCTTAGTATTTATTTCCACTGCAATAGTAGTAAATGAAATCATGTGTGGTTATTAGTTATAATTAAAATATATGGTTTAGCCCTAGTTTGGATTTTAAAGGAAAATTTTACATGGTATCAGAGCTCAGTTGAGCTAAATCTGAGAGACTGCAGAAGTATTGATAGATTGGGAGCATATCGATTGAAGACACAAACCTAGAGTTCAGATCTAGGGTTTGACAGGTGCACTTCACTAAGGTCGTGCAATTGAGAGTTGAGGATAGAATCCAAGGGGCTCAAAACTTTCCTACTTAGAAAGAAAGGATCACAAGGATCTTGGATATCAATGACGCGGAGGAGCACATTGACTCCACAGAGGTTATGCCCACTGATCTGACAGAGTCGGTAACTTGGAAGAAGTTAGATTCCAAAGCCATGTTGATCATCTTGGATGGGGTGAAGGACAACATAGTCCCTCGCCTTTCTGGGAAGAAGACCACATTTGAGATGTGGAAGGATTTGGAAGGACTTTACCGGAGCAAGAACGGAAACCAAAAGATGGTGTTGCATGAGAGGATGCACAGTACTAGGATGGATAAGTGTGAAGGGGTGGTGCCTTATCTCAGAAGGCTCGTACATATCAAAGACGAGCATAGATATGTTGGCTCTAAGACTGAGGATGCGGAGCTAGTTTAGATAGCCCTCAATGGATTTTCTAAGCCATGGGACACCTTTTCCAAAGTTGTTGTGACTAGGGAGAAGCTCCCTGATTGGAAAAAGGTTGTGGGATGAATTTGTGCAGTAGGAGACGCGTATGGGTCAAGAATCGACTTCATCCAGCTGTGCCCCACGGATTGTGGATGAAGAGGCTCTATCCGTTGAAGGGAGATTAATGGTAATGCAAAGAAGAAGAAGGGTGGTCAGAAGAACCTTGACATGTCCAAATTCAAGTGTTTCATCTGCCACAAGAAAGGACACTTTTCCTCCCAATACCCAAACAAGAAGAAGAATAACAAAACCTAGATGGAAGGATAAGCAGAGGTGGAGGAGTTCAGAAGAAACTTGCATGAGGATTTTTGCATGATATATTGCATGGCAAGCACCACAGGAAGCAGTGTTTGGTAAGTAGATAGTGGAGTATCTTGTCATATGACTGGATATAAGAGGTTCTTCAAGAACTTGTAGGAGGGTAGATTAAATCTCCACATTGAGATGGGTGATGATGCCCAGTATCAGGCACGGGGATTTTGCACTCTTTCATTTTAGAGGGAGTCTGGAAAACCTCTCATCTTTGCTAACATGTTGAATGCTTCGGGGTTGACCAAGAACCTCGTATCCATTTCCACTCTGGAGGATAAGGGATTTTAGGTGAATTTATGAGACCATAGAATGTATATTAGGCCCAAGGGGTCATATAGGACTTTGGATTAGGTAATTGGGATTAGGAGCGAAAAGCTGTATAGACTAAACTTTGAGTCTGCAAAGGCTCTAGTCAGCAACAACAATAGTCAGGGTGGTTTGGGCATAGGAGGATGACACACTTGCACCATGGAGCATTGAGGCATTTGAGGCAGGCTGTCATTAGAGTTCCTCAGGTATAGGAGGAGAATCCTAACCACTTCCAGGGTTGTGCGTTAGGGAAGAACATCAAGAAACTTTCCCACATAGTGAGCACAATTCCATGGGGATCTTGGACTTGGTGCATTTGGGTGTTTGTGGACCTATGAGTGTCAAATATTTCAGTGGCTATCGTTACTGTTTCACTTTCATTGATAACTATTCTAGGAATACCTGGATCTATTTCCTAAAGACCAAGTCAAAGGTATTTGAGTGGTTTCAGGAGTTCAAGACTCTCGTAGAGAACCAGACAGAAAGGAAGATTCAACTGTTGACGATAGACAACGTGGGACAGTATACGTCCAATGAGTTCTTGGAGTATTATTCAGTAGAGGGGATCAAGAAGGAGCACACCGTTCCTCATACACCATAACAGAATGGAGTGGCACAGAGAAATAACAAGACTATGGTAGGAGTAGCCAAGGCCATGTTATTTGATAAGGGATTACCAATATTCCTTTGGGTCGAGGAATACAAGACTATAGTATACATTTAGAATAGGTGTGCCCACACAAATTTGGGGAGGAAGACACATGAGGAGGTATTCACAAGAACTAGACCATATGTGATCCACTTGTGCATATTTGAGAGTGTCTACTATTGTCACATTCACACTGAAACTAGGAACAAGTTGGACTATTCTGGAGAGAAGGGATTACTTGTTGGGTACAACAAGACTTCGAAGGCATCCAAAGTATATATTTATACTCACAAGAGGATCATTGTGAGTAGGGATGTCTAGTTTGATGAGGACAGGGCCTTGTAGAGATATATGGAATTACCTGCAGAGCAACAACCATCACAGGACTCGGGGGTCAAGTTAGAGGAGCCACAGGTACAGGTACATCCACATGGCACATGTTCTAGTAGTCAAAGGGAGTCAAGTGGAAAGGATCCTTTATTCATTGACTTGGAGGATGAGCCGTAATAGAAGATGGATATCCAACAACCATAGGAGGTAGACATTAGGCCAAGGCGTAAGTGGTTTAGGTCCACAATTCAGGATTCCATGAAGGTGGATCCTCCACAAAGCTCCATGAGGTGGAGCAAACCACCAAAAAGACTTAGCTATATGGCACTGATGACGGAGTTGATTAAATCTAAACCTTCCAGTTTTGAGGAGGTTGCACAGCATGATGTGTGGTGGGAGGCCATGGTTGAGGAGTATGACTCAATCATGAAGAATCAGGTATGGGAGGTTGTACCGATCCCAGAAGGTAAAAAGGCAGTGGATTCCAGATGGATCTACAAGGTGAAGCATGCAACAGACAAAAGCATGGATAAGTACAAGGCATGCTTCGTAGCAAATGGGTTTTCATAGAAGGAGGGTATTGAATATGGGGAGACCTTCACCCCTTTTTCCATGTATTCTTCTATTCAGACCATTATCTCATTAGAAGCAGAGATGGGTTGGAATGTCCATCAGATGGATGACAAGAATTCCTTCCTCAATGAATTCATAGAGGAGGAGGTATTCATTGAGTAGCAAAAGGTTTTTGATTTGGAGAACAAGGAGACGCATGTATACAGGCCACAGAGATCTCTTAAGGGCTCAAGCAAACACCTCGAGCATGGTACTCAAGGATAGATAGCTATCTACAGGAGACGGGATTCCAGCGGAGTGAGGTAAACCACAACCTGTACTTCTTGTCAGGTGAGGTACCACTCATACTGGTACTATATGTAGTTGATATCTTTCTTACATGAGATGAGAGGTTGATTGGTGACTACAAGTCCAACGTTGCATTTGAGTTTGAGATGAAATACCTTGGGTTGATGCATTACTTCCTAGGTTTGGAGGTTTGGCAGAGAGACAAATGATTCTTCATTGGATAAGGGAAGTATGTAGTGGATATCTTGAAGAGATTCGTGATGGTGGATTGCAAGCATATGGCCATACCTGTAGTTTCCAATGGGAGGAATATTGATGCATCAAGATCAGATAGATTTAATCCTACATTGTGTCGCTAGCTTATCATATTGCTCATGTATCTGGTCAACACATAGCCATACATTAGATTTTCATTCAACTCTTTTATCCAGTTCATGGTGGACCCTCAGAGAGTGCATTGGACGAATGCAAAGCATGTGTTTCACCACATCAAAGGTACATTGGATTTTGGGTTGGTTTATGAGCGCAGGGGGAGTGTACAGTTAGAAGGATTTACAGATGCTGACTAGGTACGATGTATAGAGGACCGAAAGAGAAATTTAGGTTGCTGCTTCAACATTGGATCAGGGGTTGTCTCTTGGTTCAGTAGGAAGCATAAGTCAGTTGCATTGAGCTTGATAGAGGCCAAGTACATGGAAGCCAACATGGATTCTTGTGTGGGAATATGGATGGGAAAATTGTTTTCATGGTTGTTCGAGTGTGAGCTAGATTCTATAGTAGTTCACCGTGACAATTAGAGTGGCATCAGGTTAACTAAAAAATACAGTGTTCCATGATTGGAGCAAACACATAGACATTCGGTACCACTTCCTAAGAGATTGTGTACATAGAGGAACCATTTGGTTGGAGTACATACAAACAGATGAGCAGGCAGAAGACATTTTCACTAAGACACTTTGTATACACAATTTTGTGAAGTTCAGAGACAAGTTGGCATTGCTATTGAATCCCTTCCTTGTTGAGAGGGAGTGTTAGAAAATGAAAACAAGGAAGGTCTTCTAGCATTGCATGTGTCCTTGCATGCTAGGAATACATTAAACATGAATCCAAATGTATTAATGTGATTTTCCTAAGCTTGGACTTAGGAAAATACATTAATTAAATCTAATTTGATTTTGACTTAATGGAAACACTTTTATATAGTGAAAAATGAAAATAAATTAAGTGATGGCTAATCTAATCTTGGCCAATGATCTCACCGGAGGATCACATCCATTGATCCATAGTGAGGGTTAAGGTTTTCTCTTAGCCGTTGAGTTAAAAGAATATTTAGTGTAGAGGACACATACATACATGAGAGATACATATAGGGGAGAACTCAGACAGAGTAGTTTGCTGAGAAGATGAAGGAACACTCATATGAGAGATTCACAGAGCTACTAGGCAGAGATTGGACCATACATATCACGCAGAGGAAGGACCATACACCAACAGAGGAGGAACGTACAATTATCATACAGATTTCGTACTTCTGATGTCATACACGTATAGATCTATACAGCCGGGTCGTACTGCTGACGCAGGGGCCGTACTGAGTTGTTGGGGTTTTCCAGTTATTTTGCAGAGGATTGATTTGCTAGGTTGGGTAGATTAAATTGCTAGATTGTAACCGTTCCATATTTTCTTAATAAAAATTTCATATTTGACTGTTGCACCGGTTTTCCCATCTAGGGTTTTATCCGGGGGTTTCCATACCCAAAATACTATGTCTATATTGGTGTGATTGTTGTACATGTATCTCAGTGTTTATTTCTTCCACAATACTAGTAAATGGAATTCATGTGTGGCTATCAATGATAATTAAAATGTATTTTTTAGCCCTAGTTTGGATTTTAAAGGAATTTTTTTACACATTCTACATATATTTCTTCAAAGTAAGTATAATGCTCCATTAACAAACGAATATTTTCATATCTTGATTTGGAAAGTCATTTTCTAAAAAGCATGTAGAATAATTTTTTTATATATATTATTGATTTGTCATTGATAAGTTAAAGTGCTTCACATAATTTAAAAATCCACACACACATATATAAGTGGTAATGTATATATAATTAATAGATTTTGTAATACTGGAACTTGTAATATATAATACATTCATATTTTTGTAATTTGTCTACTAAATTTTGATCATTCTATAATTTGTGGACATTTAACAAATGGATATTTTGTAAATTTTATATTTTATAATTTGATCAACAAACTTTGTATTTTAGACAATTTGTAAATATTTAATATTGTGTTTTTTTATAGTTTGTATAAATTTAATAAATTTTGTGGGATAGATGAGCATTGAGAATAGATCTTGCTTTAGATTGTTTTTATTTAGTTCATTTTTTCCTTTGTTTTATTTGTTTCCTTTAGTTTAATTTTATTTTATACATTTTGGATTCTTGCATAATTTCTCGCACTTTAGCTTTTCGTAGCTTCAAAACATCAACTAAAATATTAAAGGTCTTGGTAGTTTAATTTTATTTTATACATTTTGGATTCTTGCATAATTTCTCGCACTTTAGCTTTTCGTAGCTTGTAAGATATGGACTCTCCATAACGGGCTTCCTTCCAATGTGTTTGGTTATTCACATTTGCTTGGTTTATTTATTGCATTTAAGTATGTTGTCGGATTTAGCTTAGGCTAGTTTAAGCTTCATTTATGCACATATAGTATTGGCACCTCTAAGCTTACGAGCTCCAGTTGATAATTTAATGTCAAATTGAATAGCATATAATTTTACCAACAATAACATTTTTTCCTTGCATTTCAATCAAATCAACAATCAATACATCACATTTTCTCCATGTTTTACCGATAAAGAAGAACATCAAAAATGGAATATATGCGCAAATACCATTTGTATGGGACTTATAAATGAAGATCATGAAATACAAACGTGTGTAAATGTCCCACAAAGAAAATGATACGTGGCATGAAAACTCATGAGGAAGAATACCGGTTATGAACTTATGTGCAGAAGTCCCACAAGGAAGTTGACATATGTGTTACAAACCCCACAAAGGTCAATTGCGATAAGTGGCGCGTCGACACAAATCATAACTTGAAGAAAACAAAAACAAGTGGGAGTGTTATTCAAGGATAATGAACTTCAACAAGTGGACACATCTCTTGATTCATAAAGAGTATAAATTCGCAAGAGATGGATGTGATGAATTAAGCTTGTAAAATGAAGACTTGAAGATATTATAATTTGAAAAAGCTTCATTTTCTTGGGGTATCAATGGCTCGTTGATCACAAAAATAATTTATACAGTGGAGCGTAAGTGCACAAATCAATAGATGATATACAACAAGCAGAGCGCTATAAAGAAGGATGTTTGTATTAAGGATGTGCAAAGTTTTTACCCAGTGAATAGTGCATATCGCAAAGCCACATAAGTGAGTAAGTTTAGAACACTGATTAAAACAAAGACACATATCCCAGTCACTATCGCACATCATAGTTTTGACAACTGACTGTCTTGATGCATATATTTAGAGGAAAAAAAACAGGTCAGAAGAGTAACAACAATTGCAGTTGTTTCAATAAAGGTAATTTGCAGTTATTTTCTATACATTCTTATTTTCATATAAGGGAGGTTGGAATGGGAAAGGATAAGGGAGTCAGCTTTCATCAAGTAGTTGTTGGTAAAACTTTTCAGGGAGGTTGGATGGGGTAAGGAACAGGGAGTTGCAACTTCCTTCCCAATCGTAGTTGGAAAAACAAATTCAAAGGTTGGATCCTACTTCTAGTTGGGTATGATAAATATAATTAGGGGGTTGGAGCCTCCTTTTAATTGAAGCTGATAAATATAATTTGTGAGTGGGTACTTCCATTCAGTCGAAGCTGAAGAAACCATTGGAGGTTGTAGTTACCCACAGATTGGTGCCTAGTTTCTACAAGTCATAGTTTGTGCATTTAGGAAGACATATGTTCATGTTGGTTCTTGTAGTTCATTAGTCTATGCTCACACAGATCGAAGCTTTTGTAGATTGGTGCTAGCAACCAACATATTGTACTTGTGGATCGGGTTGATACCTAAAATGAGTTGGTGCTCATGTTTGGAGATTGCATTCTCTGATTGATGTAATAATTATTTTATCTATAGATATACATATAATCATTCTTTATTTTTTGTGCGCAATTGTGTTAGGTTCTGTTGAAAGGTTTTGATTGGTGAAAATTTGTTTAATTGTGAATTAATTTTATATTTGCACTTTTATTGATTCATCCCCCCTCTTAGTATAAGATAAATCCAACGCATGTGCATTAGTGTTGTAGGATTTTATTAAATGCACCAATACATTGTGCATTTGATCGCACCGATGCATTTGTGTGAATAAAGGGCATTGAAAAAGGAAAAAAACTCCACAAGAGCCTCTGGCCTTCGAGTTTTTTTAGTTATAAAGCATTTTTGTAAGAAACTCCACTAAAGCATTTGGTACTATTCGTGGAGGTTGTAACGAAGTATTTTTTGATATTTTTGACCAATCTTGTAACACTAAAAACCTTTGCTATAACATTTGAAACTAGTCTAAATAAATAAAAAAATCAAATTTTTAACACGTTTAGTTATTTCTCTAGGGAGTACGCTATGTGAAAGTTTTAATATTGTGGGTTATTTTTTTTGCAATTTTGTTGAAAGCTATAGTTTCATAAAGCTATCTGAAATTCTTGTTTTACATTGAAATTGCATACATCATTTCCTTTTCAAATTAATTTATAGACCCAAAGCATGTAGCTTATAGTCGAATCATCATCCTCCATATCCGGTTTCTGAAGATTCATTAGCACGTTCATAATTTGAGCTAAAAAAAATGAACATATTACATAACACACAAAGTACATCTTTAGTATCTATATGAATCTCCATAGGATGACATCAATTGTGTATGCAAGTTATGGTCTCACACCAGAATGCAATGACATAGAAAACTACAGACTAAGGTTATATTTTAACAATAAGTGTCAAGGATTTCAATAACTTTGACAATGATTATTCATAATGATAATGATTCTAATTGTTAGTTATAACAATTTTTAACAAAAAACACAGTCACACAATACACATGAATTTATCCTAAAAAACCCTTTACAAGGAAAAACTAGCAAAGTAGTGAGTTTTAGCACTCATCTATTAGCAACACGCTTAACCATTGATTACACTAGTGTTTTAGTATATCTCAATAGCGTGAATTCACTACACTCTACTTCTCCACTCATTCTAGAACACTTAAACTTTTTAAATTAAATCATATTTATAAATGCAAATCTCTATTCATGACAACTGAAATAGTTATAGCTAACTTCTCTATTAATGACAATACATAACTTCCTGACAAATTTCAATTATTACATTGTAGTCAAATTGACTAAGTCAACCTTAGTTGATAACTTTTCAAGCTTATTGTCATCCAAGTGTTCGTCATATTTATCCCCTCTTTATGTTGATCGACCAATTAACTATTATTGCCAGTTAATCAACTAGATTTCCATCGTTTATCGACTTCAATTCCAATCGAATTATAACTGGTTGACTATCTTTGACTCTTTATTTGCATGCAAGGAATATAACACACCCATCATTCTCCCACTTGTTTCCTTTGCATACATAGGACATTTCAAAACTTTAATTCACTTAGCCAAGGTTGAAAAGTCCATTGCTTCCATAAACCAAGTAAACTTCTTGATGCTCACTAACTTGGTTAAAGAGTCTACAATTTTCTTCAACATGTCTATTTTTCCAAGAACACTTTCTGGTTCTCCACCATTTCTATCAAAAAATGTTACTCTACATCAATATGCTTTGTCTTTGAATGATATGTAGGGTTCTTTTCTAGGAAGATTTCACTTTGACTGTCACAATTCAACATAACAACTTGTTGTTTAAACCCAACCTTTGAACACAATATACAACCAGGATGCCTCTTTTCTTGCAAGAGACATTGCCATCTATTTACTCTTAGTATTTGAAATTGCAACAATTGATTTTATCCAACTCATTGAACTGAGTACCCCTCCAAATAATTTAAAATCATATCCATTGGTCAACCTTCTACAGTTGATATCTCCAACCCAATTGGAGTAAAGAAAACCATGTAGACTTCTTATTTATAATTTTTTGGTTTTCCTTAAAAGAATATTGCATAATATTATATGCCTCAGAAATACTTAAACACTCTTTTAACAGTTGTCTAGTTCTCTTTTGTAGGTGTCAACAAGTACTTTCTCAATAGTCCTACTACATGGGAATTATCAAGTCGCATACAAACCATCACATACATTAGACTACCTACAACACTAGAATAGGGAACATGTTCCAGGTGCTCTATCTCTTTCTATGTATTAGGATGTTGTTCGACAAATAATTTATCTCCTACATAAATAGGGACCTTAATTGGTTTGTACTCCTACATGTTGAAATGTTTCAAAATCGTCTCAAAATAGTTACTCTAAATTAACTAGATCCTTCTATTTGCTCAATATGTTTTAATTTCCATTCCAAGAATGAAATGATTTTCATCGATGTCCTTCATGCCAGACTTGGAGGACATCCATGGTTTCACCTCTCTAATCATATCCATGTTTTTTATCAACAACATATTGTGGAAATACAGAATTACATATATAAAATGATCTCTGACTTTCTTTCTATACACACAATTATGAACTTGACCTCTCACAAAACTCAACTACTGGATATACATATCAAACTTTTGATACCACATCTTGGGTGATTTCTTTAGACCATAGAGGGACTTCTTGAGCTTCCATACCAACTCTGTTTCCCCATTCACTATAAATCCTTCAAAATGCTTCATATAAATTTCTCCTCAAGATCACCATGAAGTAAAGTTGTCTTCACGTCCATATGCTCTATTTCAATATCAAATGTTGTAGTTAAAGACATTAGCAGCCTAATGGAATTTAACTTTGCAACAAGACATAATATCTCACTAAAGTTCACCTTGTTAAAATTGTATTTGAATCACAATAATAATTATCCAAAAGATAAATAAGTATAATCCATTTTGGAAATAATATATAATGTATTCAAAAATATGAATGCTGATTTTGAATACAATAGGAATCACATATATAGGAACCTAAAGGCACCATAATTGTCATGAAGGGATGCATCCCTTTTGATGACAATAATGATGATCATTTAATATTAATTATTAGTCTTATAATTATTTATTATTATCTATTTATTTATTGTATTTATATTCATAATAAACCCCCTTTACTTTGGAATATCCTTTCACTACTAGTCGATCCTTGTACTTCTCAACCTGACCTGTTGCATTCAAATTTTTCTTGAACAACCACTCACTATTAATGGGTTTCCTTCCATTTTTTACAATAGGTCAAAATTTACCTCATCCGATAATCATGGTCAGAACCATCTCCTATAAGAACATCGCCACCATCATATTTCTCATATTCACACATAACCACTCTGTGTGTGGTGTCATATGATATGATGCAATAAAGTCAATCAACAAAGAGTCATTATCTGATTATGTACTTGTCGAGACCAAATACACATCTCCTTTCTCTTTAGTCAAAGGCTTACTTTCAATCAAATGTGCTTCCTTATATCCTTTGTTCATCTTGACTCCTTCCAACTTAGAATATCACTTATCATGCCCAAATTTACCCCAATGCTAGCATTTTCTTGTCGTTGGTCCAAGGGATTTAGATCTAGTCTTAGATCTACCCCTTGACTTTGAATTTATACCCAAGGTTTTACCTTTTCCTCTGTCTACATATTGACCTCGTACCATAGGGACATCATGGGTCAATCCTTCCATGTTCTTCCCACCGCATTTTTTTGGGAGCATAGATGTAACCATATCATCGATCTTCAATGTGGTTTTATTACTTCCAATAGCCATAACCAGGGGATCCCATGAGAATGAAAAAGAACATAATAGATTGATACATTTCTCCTCCTTTGTGGTTTTGATATCCAAATACATGAATTGACTAACAATAGTGTTTAATGCATTCAGGTGCTCTATTACCGAGTCACCCTAATTCATCCTCATAAACTATAGTTTTTTCCAAATAAACAACTCGTTAACCAAAGATTTCAACTGGCACAATTTTCCCATCTTATCCCACAATTTCTTTGTAGTATCTTCTCTCGAGACATTCAACAATACACAATCTGTTAAATAAAGTCATATTGTACTCCTAGTTTTCCTGTCAAATTTATGCAAATATTTCAACGAAATAACTATTATATTTTTTCCAAGGAAAACAACAACACATTGATATCATTCTAGAAGGAGATCCTCCATTTTGAATTTACAAAGCTCAAAATTTGTACATTAAACTTTTCAATTTATATCATTGAACCATTATTCATTCTAAATAGGAATCAATTCTTTAGAACTCCCATGTAAACTAGGTATTATCCAAATCCAAGATCAAACTAAAAAACTATTAGCAACAAATGCATCCCCTTGAAGACAAATATAGCTTTGGTACCATGTCAGGGATTTCAATACCTTTCACATTGATTATGGATAATGATTCTAACAATTAGATATAATAGATTTTAACAATGGCAAAGAAGAAAGTCACACAATACATATAAATTTATCCTGGAAAACCTTTTATAGAGAAAAAAGAAAACTAGTGAGATTTACCCATCATCTATTAACAACACTCTTAACCATTGTTTACAAAAGCGGTTTACTAGATTGCAATAGCGTGAATTCACTACACTCTACTTGCCCACTCATTCTAGTACACTTAACATTTTTACAATACATCATATTTACAGATGTAAGACTCTAATTCATGACAACCGAATAAGTTACAATATATGATCCATTAGTGGTGATCCATAACTTCCTAACACCTTTTAGTTATTATAGTATACTCGACTGAATTGTCCCTAGTCGACCGCCAGCCGAGCTTCTTATTGTCCAAATGTTCATTAAATTCCTTCCTGCTTTATTCTCATTGACTTTTCATCGACCAATCACGGTCATCGACCAATCAACTATTCTAGTAGGTCATTCACTAAACTACGACTATCTGTCCACTTCAATTTTAGTTGACTAGTTAACTAGTTGACTATCGACTTCAACTGTCAATTTACATGCAAGTAATATAACATACCCAATAATAAGTCTATTTGAATCTAGTTTGAATGCAAGAGTGAGCATTATTTTGTCTAGGCTCAAGGCCCGTGGTTAAGAAAAAAGCAGGCGGGACTGTATAGAAAGCAATAGTTAGTTGATATATGTATTGTACTATTTGATCCAAGAATGATCTAAAATCTCTAGAAAAGATCAGAACGCGACTTTCATGTTATAAACAAACCCACAAGACAAATTCATTGAAACAATAAAATAAAAATGGAACAAAGATTATTGGCCTGGTAGCTTGAACTAAACATGTTACACTTGTTGTCAGTTTGTGTAAACATTGATTTTACAAGTTGTATATTTTTCATAGTGGCTTGAAGTTAATTTTTGGCTATACAAAAAGAAGTTCATCCTTGAAATCTTACAAAAGAAAACTTATGGGTGAGTAAGAAATTGGGCGTTTGAGATGTTCTAATGACATAGGCACACTCCAAACTGCACAATGATGAAATTCTCTTCCGAATCCTTGAGATTCAAGTATCAAACATTAATCTAGCATTGAATTTAAATTTTTTATGTTCACGTTTTCTGTAAGCAAATGCTATGGTGACTATAGGTCAACAATATTGGTGTTGTACTTAGATTGTATTTATGCATCCATTGAGGGAAAAATTGCATGCAATAGAGTCTCAAGTGTTAATTCATGTGATACAAACCTAACCACTTACATCTGATAGGGTATTGAAAATTTAAATATTGTATAAAAAAAGAATGAAAATATTTCTTGGTGCATATATCTATTATCTACTTGAATTATTTCATTTATAGCTTACCAATTTCTAGTGTTGTTATAAAAGTAGATATAGACTCTCAAGGAAATGGTTAACGAATCATTTTTTTATTCAACATATCTAGGCCATGTATAATATGTTTATGTTATAAGGGTTTCTTTTGGAAGAAACCCGTCCCAAGAAGAAGCACTCCATAAACATGTTTTTGGCTTGCATTTCCCATTTCTAGATGAGAACTTGAGAGAAATGCAATATAGATACCATAAACTTGATTAATTTATGTTGGCTATTTTTCTTTCATGGTAACATATATATGTACTATGAAAGATTTCCTTGTACGGGTGGTTATTTGAAGGTCCTTCACTTGATTTCTTCTATTCTTTTTATGTGGGTGTAGGAAAATCCTTTTGACGACCACTCGGGCGCTATTCATTACATTGCTTACAATTGCTTTAGTAATAAATTTGTTGAACCATGGATTCAATACTATACCAAACATTTTATGTTCATAAGTACTTCCAACAAGAGTGAGAGGAATGTGCATGGCCCTATGTGTTATAATGACATGGAGTTCAAACATGATCATCATATTACTTTTCTAATCATGAACAAGCCATTAAGAATACTAGGTGTTTTCAAATTTCTTCCTATTATAAGTATAATTTCCTGGATATTTATCTTCCTTAACGTTCCAAAAACCGAAGCATTTCCTTTGGAAGTTATCACATAGTTCTTTGTTGTATCTACATCTCCAGTTTAAATTCAATAGATGAACTTTGAACGAAACATCAAAGAGTTTTAAAAATATACCTTGCTATCTAGTTTAAGATAACCCATTCTTCTTTGTTTCAAGATACTTTTTCTTTAAATGATTTCATTTTGAAATGTGAAATAGTAGGAGATGACCCTTAGAAAATAACAATGTTGAAAATATTAAAATAAAATAATGTGTCTTATCATAACAATCCATAAGAATCAATCCTAACTAGGGTTTATGATCCTTCGCATCTTTGTTAAAGCATGCCATATTAGGCGCAATAAAATATTTTTTTTCCTTCTCTACATAATAATAGCCTAATTTTACACATCTTATTCAATTCGATGGGTCCAAGAGAATACTTGATGATATTCATAACCAGGCTTGGCACACCATCCCTGAGTCTAGAAACAAATGACATTGTTAACTTAAATGACCTCGAAATGTGCTTTTAAATCAAACTACTATAGCATGAAGTGAAACTTATAGACCATTGTAGGCTACACAAAAAATTCCTAAAATTTTAGCTTCAAATGATCGTATCATCAAGGAAAAACCATTTTAAATACAAACTTCTTGGTCATATTGGTATTCTCCCATGAGATCCAAATTCTATAGTGAGACCGCCATTATTGACCTCAATTTAGTTCTTTAGTGGACATAAAATGCGCAGATACAAAATGTTTCAATAGGTGGTATGATTTCCCTAAAAAATTATGTTTGCACAAATATTATTAGGTTTCACTGTGTCAAGGTAAAAAAAAATCCACAAGCAAGTTGCAGTTACCACCTCCATTTCCCAGCGGTACGCTAGCTTGAGCAGATGTTTTTGAATTTTGAATGATTTTAAATTCAATGATTTGCATGATGAGCACATGTTGTTTCTTTGTTGTAGTTGTTTGCTCAAAAACCACATGTTAAGGTAGGCATGTCGTAATTATTGATATATCCTCGACATGACACATTTTCATGATGGCAACATGTCAGTGATTGTGGACCATTTTGGGTGTTCCAATATCTTGAGTGCCTTCACTATGGTGCATAAGTTGTATTATTTTATAGAGTGTATTTATACCTTGAGTGGTGGTGTGTGGATTTCTCTTTCTTTTCTATGATGTGGTTCCATGTGGAGCATACTTTAATTATATCCATTGTTTAACAAGCATATAATCAATTGTTAAACTTTATTCAAACTATGGGAACACCGCACAATTGAGAATCACATATGGGGGTTTCAACATGGTGGTCTAGGAGTTATAGCATGTAATGTCCCTTTTTGAAATTTTATTAAATGACCAATTTTTTCACTTTTTCCCCAATTTCGACCTTAACTAGTTTTGATGTCTAGACCTCCAAATTGACCCAAATGCTCCTAATTTTTCTCAGAAGGTACATGACTGATATTATAACTTAAATATGATGTTCAGGGATGTTTTATTACCCCCCAATTACTTCTGAAAACTTTTTTAATGTTCTGTTTAGAGTAGGAGTCTTTACTAGCAAATTGGGGCTCCAATTCCCCCTGGGTAATTGCCGGAAATGGCTTCTCACATGATCCAAAAGTCACTCGAATTTATGAACAGAGGAAGGGGATGTG
>LPNX011140726.1:256502-279091 GCA_001517045.1 Pseudotsuga menziesii | reverse complement strand
ACTATAATTTCGATGCTCTCAATTTTCTCTTATGCTTTCAATGTACCAAGGGGTTCCTTATATAGATTTTCAAAGGGATATTGAAAGGTCGAATCCGTGTGATCTCAAGGCATATGGAAGGCCAAGATTCATATGAGTCGGATCCAAGTCAAGGAAAACTCCAAAATGTTTTGGACTATGCACACATCCCGATGTACGCGACTATCGAGGGAATACCCGCATATGTACGCGGTTATCGGGGAAAAAGCCGCGTATATCAATATTATAATGTTTTTAGGGATGATCAAGGTAACATCAAAAGATATAAAGTGGTCCAAAGGGGCTAATGAGTCTGCAGCGGGACAAGGGAAGGCCATACAATGTGTGATTCACCTAGTGTGGTGAAATCCGCTATAACAATGTGCGGGGGGGATTTTTAATTTATCATATGCATCATGGCTCATTTTATATAGGATTTTATGACTATCTCCCAAACAGCTCCCAAATCACAATTTCGACCCTTGGGGAAAAGGCACCAAATCTTTTCCCAATGCAGTTAAAATGAGTAAAATGGATTCCGATGCTTAAGTACTGAACATGAAACTTGTAATACTCATTAATTCTAGTCCATTCTTCATACATTTATCAGATATGCATTCTTCAATTCAAAATAATCAGCATTATGATAACATACATCAATGTAGTGGGGAAATGGTCATTGTTTGCTCATTAATAATCACTTTTCCTTACAACCATTTGATATTTAGACCTGATAATTTATGAGAATGAATAATTTATCATATTTATCTTATTACAATCAGTAATGGAAAATTAAAATCTCTCCCAATTCGAAATCATTAGCATTACAATGGTGCACAACAAGATAGTGGGGAAATGGAACTATTTCTTCATTGTTTAACATTTTTACATCAAATATTTTGGAATTTATACCTGAGAGTATTCTGAACTTTAAATACAGATAATTTACATCAGAACATAAAATAATGGATCATTATAATCTTCCCCAAAGACATCAATAGCTCACCCAAAGCGCAATCCCTCCATGAGCAAGAATATGCCATAAAAACTGGAAATGGTTGAGAGAAAGTGCTGCAATATAAGGAACCACGAGATTCCATGTATCTTAAAACTGAAAATAAAACTCCATTAAATCTCCATGAAATACCTGAGTGGCCTCTCCAAACACCAACTTGGATGGGAATCTTTCACCCTTGAAATTGGCCAAGGCAAGAAAACTAGTCATCCACTTGCTCTCACAATTCACAAATGACAATTTATCAAATGAGCAAAAGATATTCTCTTGGTTGCTTCCTGTATTTTATAAACATCCTTATCCTTCTAAGGTTACCAATCCATCCAAAAACTCAATCCAATTTGAATTTGGGTGTGTGCTCATGACTTTCCATGTGTCCTCCCTTTCCTAGCCTCCCACCTTCCCCAAATTTGAGTTGGAGCCCATTGAGCTTCCCCAAATCCAGGAGAGATATATTGGATGCTCTATTTCGACCTGACATGTCATATATGTCATATGTCATCCTTCATATATTATTTGTGTCATAGGTTTCATATCATCTTCATCATTGTTGTCATAGAGCTAAGGAATCTAGTCCAAGTGTCCCACTAGCTCCAAAATGAATCTTCCTCTCCCATGTAAGTTACATTTCCTTCCAAATTTGACCTATGATGTATATGGAAAATTTTATTATACTTATATCTCATCTAAGAACCTTTATTCTTCCCATGGATTCGAAATTGCAAGAGGAGGATGCCATGTGGCACCAAATTTCTAGCTTGTGTGGGCCCCATAGTCTCCATGTATCTCCATGCTCCATTTCTACTTCAATTTTCTCTTGTATTTATTTATTTAGCTTCTTTATTAAATATTTATTCCATTCTAATGTTCAAACATCGTTCATTGTCCCCCATTATTCCAAATCCCAAAGCTTCCACCCCCAACCTAGGAAACTAGTAATTTTCCTGCTTGGCAATTATTTGACCCTTAGCATCAATTTGACAAACTCTAATAAATATGGAAAATGTGATTAGGAAATTGTGACCCAATTCAAAATTTGGGACATGAAAAATACTCCCTTCCTAATATTGCTTGTCCTCAAGCAATTTCAAACATGGGTGTTGAAGAACTTGCTTTCTGTATGATTCTTTGAAGTTGCCACTGAGTTTCCCAACTTTGAGTCTTTGAGATTCCATGAATATTTGAGAGAGGAACCACCATGCTTGCCATTGCACTACTCTAATTAAAATCACTTTATTAAGTGGGTAATCTATCTCCCATACTGCTTGTTTCCTAAAAAATTTGAAATCAATGGGACAAAAAAAAATATCCCAAGGTCCCATTGCTTGTATTGCACTCCAACAATTAAGAGTTCTATCGAACCCATACCATGAGGAAAGAGAATTCGGGGATCCCATTTTCTTGTATGCATTCTTCCAAACATCATGAGTACATAATATATACCATCAAATTACATAACAACACAATAAATATGTACATCAAGGAGGTGCCTCATCAAAAAATCCTAAAAGTGCTAATACCTCCAAGTAAGTAGACCATCATTTTCCAAGTGCATACAAGCTTCAAGTGACCAATAAAATATGCTCCAATGACATAGGTGAGGATCCCATGTCCTATAATTCTACTCCAAAAGGATGTTATATGCATCAAAATATTCAGCCATGTATTCTTTCATCCAAGAAGTGAATGAAGAATCTCCACTCAAATCTGAACCAAATAATGAGCAAAAAAAACAAAGAGACTTCAAATGACTCAAAGAAGTCTCACTTATACATCCATGATTGAGAGAATCATAAATATATAACAAATTATGTGTCTGGAAATAAAAAGGTTCTCCAATCATAAATCTATTCAGCCCAGTGTTGGATGAATTTCCTCCAACATCAAATGAACCAAGTGTTGAGCAAGAGAAACCATGAGTCTTCAAGTGAATCAAATGCATATCATAGGTGCATCTATGTAGATGTGCATCATCATAAAGTAACAAAGGATGCTTCTGTAAATGTGAATAATATTGTAGTCCAACCATGCCATCATAAAAAGTAAATCTAGGAGTTCCATACTCCTCATGTGCCACCATAATAAAGAACCCTTTCACCCATACTTCATTGAGACTAATGCTGCAAAACATGGAATTGTAGGATGTAGGAGAATGGAATATCTAACACAAATGATCAAAAAGTACAGAAGTTTCATCATGGGAAGGATCCATATGGTTAGTATCATTCATATCCTTCAAAAGTGTGAAGCCTTTGTCATAGATTGGTTCCAATGTAGAGGAATCATGATCTTCTTTAAAAATTGCATAACCTTCATCAAGAGACAATTCAAGTTCCTCTTCCACTACATCAAGTGTTTGGATCTCTTCAAGTTCATCTTCAAATGCATTAATCACATTCAAATGTTCACATTTATCATGATCCAGCNAGAATCCTCCAAACAATCTACCATTTGACAATCTGAAACATAGGAGGAAAAACAAGTATCTTGCAACTTTTCAAGAAGTTGCTCATTTTGAATTGTGAATTTATGAATATCCTCATTATTCTTCAAGTATCCATCATGTAGAAATTCATTAAGCTCAAACAAATGGTTTCTATAAAAAATCAAAGACATGAAATTACCTTTAATGTGGCACATTGCTCTTTGAATCTTCTCCATGTCTTCAAGGAAGGATGTTTCCTCCAATGATGTAGCTCTCCAACAAGAATTTGACACTAATGCTTGAGTGTCATGGAGTATGCTAAGGGACTCTTGGATATTATTTTAATTCATATTTAATGACCCTTCAAGAAAAAGAGGCTCTTGCAAATTAACTTCCTCATCTTCTTCCCTGTTGCTTGGACCAACCTCATGAAGCTCAAGTGGTGATGGGGAAGTTGATCTTGTTTCTTATTCAACTACTACAAGGTCTTCATTTTCATGTTTACTAGAAATTTGGCTTGCAGCAACATTTTGAAATATTATCTCTATGGCACCAACATATATTTTTGAGCACCCATCAGTAGGTACTCCTTCATAGTTCAAGCATCCATGAGTAGATGCTCTTTGTTTCATTTCCAAGGTAGAATGTGTCTTGAAATGATCTTCAGTATTTTCAATAGAAACTTCTTCATATTCATGTGATGTCTCTTCATATTTTTCAGAGTCACTTGGGAGTGAATTTTGATCCTCTTCATGTACCACTTCTTCTACTTCTCCTATTTCAGAACTAGGTGGTTCATGGGTCTTCCCCTTTTGTACCTTCAAGCAAGTTGATGCGTTTTCCCCCTTGGTTTTCTTAAAATCAATATATTTTATCCAACCTTGGATATCCAACAATTCAAATCCTTTCATAATATTCTTGGTCATGTCTTAAATTATAGGTTCCATGATTTTTATATGCTCCTCACCATCATATGAGGTTCCCTTTTCATCGCTATTCATAGTTTCCTAAAAAAAATTGCCTTCTTCTCCTACTTTGTTTTCCTCTTCAAAAAAAGCACTTTTGGTTTCAATATCTAATGGTGGCACCTGAATTATTATCCTCATAAATATCAAACCACATAAGGTACCAATATCATGCTATTATACCGCTGTAATGTCCCCTTTTTGAAAATTTATTAAATGACCAATTGTTTCACTTTTCCCCAATTTCAACCTTAACTAGTTTTGATGTCTAGACCTCCAAATTGACCCAAATGCTCCCATTTTTTCTCAGAAGGTACATGAATTATATTAGAACTTAAATATTATGTTTAGGAATGTTTTTATATCCCACAATTACTTCTGCAAACTTATTTAATGTTCTGTTCAAAGTAGGAGTCTTTACTAGGAAATTGGGGCTCCAATTCTCCTTGGCTAATTGCTGGAAATGGCTTCTCACATGATCCAAAAGTCACTCAAATTTCTAAAAAGGGAGAGGATGTGTGGGGGGGAATTTTTAATGTCTCATATGCATCATGGTTCAGTTTATACAGGCTTTTATGACTCTCTCCCAAACAACTCCCAAATCACAATTTCGACCCTTGGGGAAAAGGCATCAAATCTTCTCCCAATGCAGTTAAAATGAGTAAAATGGATTCCGATGCTTAAGTATTGAACATGAAACTTGTAATAAACATTAATTAAATTCAATTCATCATACATTTATCAGAGAGACATTATTCCATTTGAAATAATCAGCATTATCATAGCATACATCAATGTAGTGGTGAAATGGTCATTGTTCGCTCATTAATAATCACTTTTCCTTACAACCGTTTCATATTTAGGCCTGATAATTTCTGAGAATGAAGAAATGAGAATATATATCTTATTACAATTAGTAATTTAAAATTAAAATCTCTTCCAATTCGAAATCATTATCATTACAATGGTGCACAACAAGATAGTGGGGAAATTGAACTATTTCTTCATTGTTTAACATTTTTACATCAAATATTTTGGCATTTATACCTGAGAGTATTCTGAAATTTAAATACAGATAATTTACATCATAAAATAAAATAATGGAGCATTATAAGCTTCCCCAAATATATCAATAGCTCACCCAAAGCGCAATCCCTCCATGAGTAAGAATATGCCATAAAAACTGGAAATGGTTGAGAGAAAGTGATGCAATAGAAGGAACCAAAATATTCCCTGTAGATTACACCTGCAAATAAAAATCCATTAAATCTCCATGAAATACCTGAGTGGCCTCTCCAAACACCAACTTGGATGGGAATATTTCACCCTCGAAATAGGCCAAGGCAAGAAAACTAGTCATAGACTAGCTCTCACAATTCACAAATGACAATTTATCAAATGAACAAAAGCTATTTTCTTGTTTTATTATTATATTTTATAAACATACTTAGCCTTATAAGGTTCCCAATCCATCCAAAAACTCAATCCAATTCGAATTTGGGTGTGTGCTCATGATTTTCCATGTGCCCTCCCTTTCCTAGCCTTCCACCTTCCCCAAATTTGAGTTGGAGCCCATTGAGCTTCCAAAAATCCATGAGAGATCTCTTGGATGATCTATTTTGACTTGACATGTCATATATTTCATATTTCATCCTTCATATCTTATTTGTGTCATAGGTGTCACAGCATCTTCATCATTGTTGTCATAGAGCTAAGGAATCTAGTCCAAGTGTCCCACTAGCTCCAAAATGAATCTTCCTCTCCCATGTAAGTTACATTTCCTTCCAAATTAGACCTATTATGTATATGGAAAATTTTATTATACTTCTAACTCATCCAATAACCTTTAGGCTTCCCATGGATTCGAAATTTCAAGAGGAGGATGCCACATGGCACCAAATTTCTAGCTTGTGTGGGCCCCAAAGTTTCCATGTGTCTCCATGCTCCATTTCCACTTCAATTTTCTCTTGTATTTATTTATTTATCTTCTTTATTAAATTTTTATGCAATTCTAATGTTCAAACATCATTCATTTCCCCCTTAATCCAAATCGCAAAGCTTCCACCCCCAATCTAGGAAACTAGTAATTTTCCTCCTTGGCAATTATTTGACCCTATGCATCAATTTGACAAACTCTAATAAATATGGAAAATATGATCAGGACATTGTGGCCCAATAAAAAATGTGGACATGACATAGAATCATGTGCATTCAATATATTCAACACCATCCAAGAAGCCTGTGTAGAAGGATAATGTATGGTCACCTGAGAATGATTAGTTTAGGAATTTGGCATAGAGGGTTTTACTCTTCTTTATGTCACATGGTTCAACAATTTGATGGAGGTTGGGTCATAGCCCACAATTACGTCGTTAATCTTCAAAAGTTCCCCCAACCAAATTAAATTGAAAAACCTTAAAAAAATCGCCTATAAAACTTGTTGATATTTTGACTAAAAATGGTTTGTTCTCATATTTTTAAAATTAAAATTGCAAGATGCATGGATGATGATCAGGTTAAGTTTATTGCAATGTAGCTCTATGAATTTGTTAGTGCTTGTTATGAAGCATTATGTGTTATACTAATCTTAAAAAACAATTTAAAATGAGAGTAGGGATTGGGTGTTATGTAGCTCTCCCTGTTAGATTTTAATGGTTATACAAGATATAACACATTTAGCATCATAACATCATAACCATAAGAAAATGATCACTGAAAGAAAGACAAATGCAACAACACAAGAGAACACAAAGATTTTCCTCGGGGAAACACAAGGGGAAAACCCTGCAAAACTTCCTCAGTATAGAATTCGACCAAGATAGTGTAAAAATCCAGACAACAGCTTCCTCCTTCTTTTTGGTGCGCTACCAGTTCTCTCTCTTGCTAAGAACAGCTTGAGTGAGTGAGTACAAATGAAGGGAGGTGCCTCCTATTTATATTCTTCTATTGAATTGACCTCTAAATTAGTGGGGCCGACTTCACTAGTTGTTAGGGTTGACTTGTCCAACTGGACTTTACAAATAACATTTATTATAATGACACTTGGGTACTATTTCCTTGACTTACAACAGAGGGTTTACCTCATGAATTTTACATCATCAAATACATCAAGGACATCTCCGAATGGAGGAAGAACATCTCTAAAGGAGAACACAAAAAAAGTACAATAGAATATCTTCCGAAGTTACAATATTTTAACACTCCCTCTTACCTAGGAAGGTATTCTACATCAACAACAACCATCATTACAACTCTACAATTGAATGGTGAGTCTCTATATGTGATAGGAAGTTTTGGAATGTCATCATACATCTTCATCATCGATATCAGCTGGATCATCTTCCATAATCTTAGTATGTAAATACTAAATCATCTTATGTATGTGTTGAATCATCTACTATTAGTATCATCTTCTAGATCATCTTCTGTAGTATCAGTATGTGGATACTGAATCATCTGAATCATCTTTTGTAGCATCATTATCTAAATACTGAATCATCTTCTGTCCAGTCAGTATATGAATACTTAATCGTCTTCTGAATATTGAACCTTCTTTTGTAACATCTGTATGTGAATATTGAATCATCTTATGCCATATCACTATGTGATATTGAATCATCTCCTGAACCTTCTTCTGTAACATCAGTATGTGAATGCTAAATATTATTCTACCACATCAGTATGTGAATACTAAATCTTCTTGTGAAACATCAGTATGTGAATACTGAATCTTCTTTTGAATCATCTACTTCCTAGCAACCTTGTCTTTAATATCAACATCTTCTAAATCATCTACTTGGAAACTTCGGTGTTGAATCCTCATCTTGTAACATCATCATCTGAACCATCATCATTTGCATCTTCAGTATGTGCATACTAAACTATCATCATTTGTATATTCATTATGTGAATACTGAAGGCATCATCATCTATATCATAAGTATCATCATCTGCATCTTCAATATGGGAATACTAAAAAATCATTATCATCTATATCTTTAATATAGAAACATTGTATCACCATCATCTGCATATTTAGTATGGGAATATTGAAACATCATCATATGTATATTTAGTATAGAAATACTGAATCACCATTATATGCATCTTCAGTATGTAAATACTGAAACATCATCATCTGTATATTTAGTATAGACATACTGAGACATCATCGTCTACGTCAACAGTATATAAATACCGGAACAATTAACAACTTCATTAGCATGTTAGTACTAAAAAACAAATCATCTGTGATGCTAGATCATCATCTGCATTACCATCATAGATATTCTGGAACATCATCATCATCAACACAAAGTGGTGTGACTTCAACTACATTAACAACACAGTGTGCTGAGACCACAATCATATCAGCAAAAACACAAGGTGTTGGGACCACAACCACATCAACATCAACAACACAAGGTGTTGAGACCACAATCATATCAGAAACAACATAAGGTGTTGGGACCACAATCACATCAACATCATCAACACAGGGTGTTGGGCCCACAAAATTATCAGCACAGGGTGCTGAAACCACAACATCAACACAAGGTGTTGAGACCATAACCACATTATCAGCATCAATATGCTAAAGCAACATCATTATCAACATTAGTATAGAAGTACTAAAATTGCCTTGGTAATTATTTCAACAATCAACAATCATTAGTGTAGTAACATTGAAACTTCAACAATCATCAATCATCGATGTAACAACACTATAACTAACTCAACAATCATCAGTAAAGTAATACTAAAGCACACATCTCAACAGTCGGTATAAAAATACTAAAGCAATAATTTCATCAAGCATCTCAGCAAGCATCAGTATAACAATACTGAAACAATCGACTCAACCATCATCAAACCATCATCAACAATCATTGACAATCAACAGTATAGAAATATTGTGACAACCATCAAGCATCTTAGCAGTCACCATCAATAAACACTATAGCAATACTGTGACAACCATCAACAATCAACAATATATCAATATTGTGACAACCATCAACAATCAACGGTATAGCAATACCGAGGATACAACTTTCCCTTCATCTTCTTTGGAGTAGCATCACGATGAGTTATCTGGTAGATCCATTTGGGCATTTTTTCTAACTTACTAACTCTTTCGAGCCAAACAAGCCTATTTAGACAGATGGATCTCCCTAGGGACCAAACAAGACTTATTTGGCTTACTAACCCTTTCAGGCCAAACAAGCCTAGCCAGGCATACTAATCCCCCTAGGATTGACAGGTCTTTAGTCGGGCTTACTAACTCTTTCGGGCCAAACAAGCCTAGCGAGACGTACCCTCCCCTAGACTGACCTACTCACCACTGCATCCAACATCTATTGTCACTCCCTCTTTAGAGAGAGGTCCTTTCGGACTACACCAAACTTGTCTCGAAAGCATTCAAACTTTACACGAGCCAAAGGCTTAGTCAATACATCTACTACTTGTTCCTTGGTGGGAACATACTTGAGCTTTACAGCTCCCTTTATCCACATTCTCTTCTTGTACATCTGCAATTGCATCGTACATTTAAAACTTGCATCATTCTTCTTTTGTACATATATAATTGCGTCATTCTTCTCTTGTACATCCGTAACTTCATCATTTCTTCTCTTGTAGGTGATTGCATACAATCCTTCCTACAAGTCAAATACAATTGTTATGATTAGAAACATTTCATAACATTTTCAAAATGACAACTTACAATGCATAAAGATGTATATAATCATGCAACTATTTCTGCTAATGCAAGAATCATCTAGGCCAGTTACCCATCACCTGCATATTAGTAGTAAACTACACATATTCTACTATATATTTCCTAAATCTAGAAACATATCATGTACACATATTTGAACATCTGAATATATAGGAAATGACTATTCAAACACTTATCTTTGTTTGTTTGGTAGAATCCATCTTGATTTCTGTCTTCTTGAATTACTAGAGTCTATGTTAAATGTGTTCAACTTCATCGTATAATTCTAAGGGCTTGTTCCTATCTTTCTCATGATCGAAAATACTAAGAAAGTCTTCTTACACCATAGATCACATAGAACTGTGTTTGTGTGTCTTATCGGTGTATCTCCTCTTATCCAATGATGAACTTGGATAAGAGTATAATCTTCATCTTCGTCGGTATAATTCTTCTGGATCATATTCCTCATTACTTGAGGAATATTTACTTGATTTATTCTTAGCTACAATATATTCATCCTTGGTTGCATTTAGAGAAACACTTTGCTTTCTGCAATATGTTGGAGTACATAGTACTACCAACTCAATCAAAATCATCATACCTTTGGAGTACCCTTTAGGTACCACACCATTTGTTCTGTATATTTTACTTGGATAAGTAAAATGTCTTCTAGATTTCATCATGCTTCTAATCTCAAGAATCATGTCAAGATGCTTGAGCTTTGATATCTACCGTAGTCACTCCCTCTTAGGTGGAGAACCACCCTCCCTTGTATCTGTATTAGGACATTGGGGTGACAGGTAGTCCCCTATGTTGTTAGTCTTCTTTGTATCCATCTATGTCACTAGATATCAGGATCTTTCATCTCGAACTTTGTTGCAAGTTTTCTCTTGTCCTTTATAAGATTCGATATTCAACCTTGTAGTAAATGTTGGGATCTCCATCACTCTAGTTGATCCTCAAGTTTCTCATGTGACTATATGCGGTATCCCATGGGTTCCTACTAAGTTTGTACAAATCCTTTTGTACATAGGTGGTTCTCTGTAGAGAGTCTCAAGCTATATAGTTTTCTTGATCTGTTCTTTTACTTTGATTATACCAATTTTCTAGTGTAATATCCATTACTAAATAGGTCTGTCTAGCACCTAGAGCAATGTCTTTTCAAATCGAATCTCTCTTTTGATAGAACCCACGAACCTTTCTTCGTATCTTTTGATAGTTCGATCGACGATATACTTAGTTTTGTAGATTTACTTGGAATACTTTACAAAACTTCCCTTCATGTTTCGAACTCATATCCACACATCATTATGTATGATTGACTGGTACTTCTTAGATCATATCATCTTGCAATTCTTCCTTCTTGGGACATTCTTTCGCAATGTGTCCTTTCTCATCACAACCAAACTATTGAGTTATGAGATGTCCTTCTATTCTTTGTGGGAATGTTCTTCCTTCTCCTTCTTGGCATGGGTTGTTAGGGAATGATTGTCATATCTTCTTCAACCAATCATGCATTTGGTCATATGTGATCTTCCTACTAGGACAACCCTCTCGACTCGATTTGAAAGACCATTCAAAATTGTAATTTATGCTTTTGCTTCATTGTCATTGTCTTAATGGCTTCTAATTGCTCCTTGAGATGAGGTCTTCTTATGAAGTAATCATTGAATGTTTTCTTCACATTCTTTGAGTTGAGTTTCCAAGGTCATCTTCGTTCATAATATTCATTGCATTGAACATATCCTTGGGAGTCTTCAAGGATGATACCTGTGAGATCCAATGGAGGCAGAAATACTCATCTTTGTTTTGAATAGGTCCTTCTTGGCTTCGAATTCATCTTCATCTAGATCTGTAGCTTCTTCTTTGACATAATTCTTCATGGAATCCTTCTTTAAGTATGGTAAGCACTCTATAATTCCATGCTTAGAAGTTCTTGACTCTTTCAAGCTTGTCTTCAAGCTTGGTAATGTTTGTTGTTATGATAAAAATGAGAACCTCAAATGGAAATAGAGAGGAAGAAACTTACCAATGAGAATGCTTCAGCTGAATGTTTTCTCGAAGGATGTTTTGAAATACTACTTCTGGTGGACCTAGGATTTGATATAGAAAACCCTAATTTTTCAAATTAAGTATCTTTCATATATGATTGGATAGAAAGATGTGCCTCCTCAAGGAAATTTGAGCACTATACTTATTTTCCCAAAACTGTGGACGAAACTGCAAAATTTTGATGCCCTAGTTTCCTTTGGCAGTAGTGTTAGGTCAAAAAATGAAAGTTCACAGAATGATAAACTTATTACATAGAGAGATGCACCTTCCTAGGTTTATTTCGATGTTCCTCCTTCTTCATTTGATTGGTGGATGGAAGTGCCTAGAACAAGAGGCCCTAGTTCTTTTTTTGGGTTTCTTCTTCAGAAATGACTGATCTTGTTTCTGCGATATCTTCAAAAGAACTACTTTTCTATGTCCGAAACTTTGTACTGAGGTATCCTCACCTGTCCTCTTTCCATCACCACAAATTAGAGCATAATTGGTTTCACCAATGGGGATTTATGCTAATTTTCCCAAGGTGACTTATTTCAGGACTTTTCATCATAGTGAACTTGTACGTGTTGCCACGTGTCACTTGTTCATCTTCGAGGTCTGAAATTTTTACCACAGAAACTAAAGTCTGTTCCATTTCTGAAAAATCTTACTAAATCTCATTTAGGCATTCCTGGACCTAGATATAGCGATTATCCCTAGGTCACCTGTTTAAGGTTAAAATTTGGGAGAGGCTGGAACCCTGAGTTGGAGGAATCATATCTCCTAAATTATAGAGGATACGAGGATGAAAATTTTACATAGGTTACATCAGGAATTTATCTTCGTCCTCTAAAAGTTTCAACTCCTGATCATTCTCCAATCTCTAGATATTGAGAAAGTCCAAAAATTACTAGTTTTGGTCTTTTATGGTTTTCAAGCTTGAAACCCTAATCTTCAATAGCTATAGTTGTAGCACTGTTTCAACTGCACAAAGACTTCTTTCAGGGTAGCTCTGATACCATGTTATATTTTAATGGTTATACAATATCTAAAACATTTAGCATCATAACATCATAACTGTAAGCAAAGGATCACTAAAAGAAAGACAAATGCAGCAACACAAGAGAACACAAATATTTTCCTCGGGGAAACCACAAGGGAGAAAACCCCACAAAACTTCCTCAGTATAGAATTCGACCAATATAGTGTAAAACTTCAGACAACAGCTTCCTCCTTCTTTCTGGTGCACTACCACTTCTCTCTCTTGCTAAGATCAACTTGAGTGAGTGAGTACAAATGAAGGGAGGCGCCTCCTATTTATATTCTTCTGTTGACTTGACCTCTAAATTAGTGGGGCTGACTTCACTAGCTGTTAAGGCCGAATTGTCCAACTGGACTTTACAAATAGCATTTATTATAATGACACTTGGGTACTATTTCCCCGACTTACAATGTAGGGTTTACCTCATGACTTTTACATGACCAATTACATCAAGGACATCTCCGAATGGAGGAAGAACATCTCCAAAGGAGAACACAACAAAAGTATAATAGAATATCTTCCGAAGTTACAATATTTTAACACTCCCTTGTTAAATAAATAGTCATAAGTTTTAAAACAATAAGAAAAGAATAACTATTAGTGAAATTAAATCAGTATTAAATAGGAATAACTATTTAACTCACCAATAAAATTGTGAAAATAATATTATAGTACACTCAAATACAGGAAGGATTTGATCAAATATTAATTGAAAGTAACGAATAATAATACTAAAAATAGTAAAAGGATTGGACAATTGTTTTCTATTTTAAGTACTAGTATTTATTACTTTCAATTAATATTCAAATCCTTCCTATATTTAATTGTATTATAATATTATTGTGTGAATTAATATTTGTGTTGTTATATTTACTTAACATTTATTCAATGTTTTGATGGTTCTTCTATTAATATTAAAATCATGACTAATATTTTTATGATGAGTTCCCCAAATGGGGTGAAAGGGAAGCATCATGGGGCTTGTATGGCACCACAACATCCCTAGGAGAATGAAGAGGAGATGGCATAGGTGTATGAGTCCTCAGGACAGATGGAAGTAATGATAACCGATGGCACATGAGAAGAAAAGGAGGTGAAATCTACAACATTTGACAATAGTTAATGTGATTCAGGTCCCAGTACAAGAACTTAGCTCGATGCGACAATATGAAGGCTAGGAGGAAAATGTATCAAGAAATTCCATGATGATTTCGCACAGGGTATCATGGTGGTTTAGGTGAATAGGAAATTGGTTAATGGGATTAACAACCCAAACTTGATGGATTGTTTAGGTAGTTATTTCATAGTGATTGATTTTGTAGGCATTTCTACTCCACTCTCCATCACACTAAGGTTCAACTCAATTCATATTTTGGTTCATCCAGTGTCCTTAATAATTTGAACAATGTAGGAGAAGCAACTCAGATTATTCATCTAAGTTTTAAACCTGTGCAGAGAAGCATATCATATAGATTCTTTAAGAAAAATAGAGATTACACCAGAACATTCACACATAAAACACATGTATTTACCCTGGAAACCTTTAACCAGGAAAACCAGCAAAGTTTGGAGCCACACCTCATATTTGTTCATTATCATTATGAATAACTCATAATACAATATAGGTATTGTGCAATATCCAATACGTTAATCCATTAACCTGGATTAGAAAATAGACCCCAATCCCATAACTATGATTAAATTACATATTTTTAGAAAATTCCCCAAAATAGCCAAAAACAACCCAAAAACTTGGGTTCGTTGCACTCACATTGAAAATGGTCGTTAAGGCATTTTTGACATCAGAAATGGCCTAACAACCATTTTTTTGAAGGTGTTGATAGGGATTGTCAAGTGTGTCAGTGATAGGAACACCTCCCACACACATGCAAAGAATATAACATATACCCAACATTCTCCCACTTAATGTTTTCTTTGCATAGCAATGAGTCATGTAGTCATAAAGTCGCAGGTTTAGGGCATCAATACCCATATATTCTATACACCAAGATAAATTATTTTTTTGACAAACTTTGTTAATGAGTTTGAAACGTTCTTCAAGGTGTCATCCTTTTCTAGCAACACCTTCTTGTCTTCAACCATATCTCTCACAAAGTGATATTGCACATCAATATGCTTTGTATTAGCATGGTAAGCACGGTTCTTTTCCTGGAATATTGAACTTTTTCTATTGCAATCTAACCTTACAACTTTCTGTACAAACTCAACACTTGAACATAGTCTCTGCAACCATACTACTTCTTTGCTGGAATGTGTGGCTTCCATGTACTCAACTTCTGTGGTTGAGAGTGCAACTATAGTCTATCTCTTTCTCATCCAAATGATAGCTCCTCCAAATAGGTTAAATACATACCCACTTGTATATCTTCTGTGATCAAGATCTCCATCTCATTCTGCATCAAAAAATCCACATATACATATTACTCTGATTGGTCTAGGTATTTCTTGGTAGCAGATTGCATAATCTGTAGTGCCACACAAATATCTGAAGGCCCTCTTTACAGTTGTCCAATGCTCTTTCCCTGGTTTTGACATATATATGCTCAAAACTCCCAATGCATGGGCAATGTCTGGTTTGGTACAAACCATTGCATACATGTAACTTCCATTTTCACTGGCATATGGAACTCGTGACATATATTCTTCCTCTTCCTGTGTCTTGAAACACTACTCTACAAATAATTTTACACCTACAAGAATAGGGACCCTCACATTCTTACTTTACTACATGTTAAATCTCTGTAATACCATCTTAACATGTTTTATTTGATTTAACCATATATTCATGTTTACACGATCTCTTCTTATCTCCGTTCCCAGAATGAATTTTTTTGCACTAAGATCCTTCATGTCAAATTTGGAGGACAATTGAGACTTCACCTCCTTTATAACATCTTTTTTGTTTCCAATTATCAACATGTCATCAACATACAATACTATGTTAATGAAGTGATCACCAATCTGTTTGGAGTATACACAACGATCAACCTTGCTTCTCACAAACCCCAATCTAAGTACATATGTGTCAAAATTTTGGTACCACGTCCTTGGATATTTCTTAAGACAATAAAGGGACTTCTTTACTTTACATACCTACTCTTTCTTTCCCTTTACTATGAACCCTTCTGGTTGCTTCGTGTAGATTTATTCTTCAATATATCCATGTAAGAACACTTTCTTCACATCCATCTTCTCTACTTCAAGGTCAAAAGTAGTAGCAATAACAAAAAGAAATCTAATAGAAGTTTATTTTGCAACCGGAGAAAATATTTCACCAAAATCAATCCCCTCTAACTAAGAATATGTCACGTCCCCGACCCTCCGACCGGCGAAGAGGACGCGACGAACACCACAAACAACCGGCAAACAACCCCATGAAAATGTGAATTACAACAAAATTCTCAAACAGAATGCATTAAAGCAAAACCATGCACAGATGTAATTATTTCTCATACACAGCGGAAGCATCATACATTCATACAAGCATTCCACATGTTCATCTCAATACATGAAACAATAGATTAATTGCAGAGATGAGATCAATCAAGATTACTTATCTTTTTGATGAAGAGTTTACCCGCAACCAGCTACGTTGTTGCAACGTTCCACCCAACCATAGGCCAGCGTGCTCATCAATCTCTCAGCAACACTGCCACCCCCGAGCTGGGCATGATTCCTCCAAGGATAAGGGTCAATGCAGGCTTGCACATAGCCGAGGGACACAATCAATCAAACCAACACCGCTGGGTTTACCAGGCCTTCAATAATCGGCCAAGCCAGCGCAGCCCGAAGACCAACCACATTCCTAAGTTGTTCTTGGCCCTAGCGTGGCCAAAACAACTCCACAACAACACCCAAAAGATGATTCCATCCACAGCAAACCCAAAACCAGGGCGATTCAACAGCCCAACACACGATGAAGACGATGGCAGCTATACGCAGTCCCAAAACAGGGAAGAAAACTCAGCCAACATACGTGGAAATTAATAGCCGTCCCACATCCAGGAGCCCACAGCACACACAATCCCCAATGTAAACGCTGAAGGACTTACACAGGCAGAAAAATGGGGAAAAGAACAACTCCAAACAATCTAACATCAGCCTGTTCTGGACAACGAAGTAAGCGGAAAAACATACATAGACCACGCTGAGGAAGAGATTACCATCTCTCAGTATGTGCATGAGCAACAACAACGCAGAACCCACAACTCAGTCGGTGGGGAAAAATACACAGTCACGCCATCCGCAAATCCGCAGAGGAAGAACTACATGGGTAAAACCCATAAGGTTCTATGCGTGAGAGAGAACAAGAATTCCGCTCCTACGTGAGGATGAACAGAACAGATCCAAAGCACGAGGATCAACAGACCATCCGCTCCGCATGAGGAAGAGGAATAGACAACGGCTCTGCGTGAGACATGAACAGACCAAATCCTGCGTGAGGATTAACAGGCAATCGGGAGGACGAACAGAACATCCGTGAAGGTTGGAAAACGTGGGAGAGAAAAGTGAATGCCGTCATGGGTGGAGTGGGCGCGTGGGCAAGGGACTGACAGTCTTGCCACCCCACTCCCAAAAACAATAACTGCCTTAACCACCACCAGCCATAACTGCCCCAACTACTCAACAAAACATTAAAGAGGTTGACAAGGGAAGATGGCAAAACAAAACAAGGTGGCAACACATGGGCTTTTTCCCCCATAGACCAAGGTTTGACATCCCCCACCCCTTATCCTTTGGAACCATGCCCTTTTCATTCAACGTTGCACTGTCGTAGCTGGTCGTGGTTTATTTTATTTGATGTGCATATTTACATGATGTCAAATTATAAGGTGCCGGATAGCACGACATACCATCGGCAACTATCCCCATTACCGAAACATACACAACCAAATCGATGGTGGGGCTTTTGCCTTTAGCTCCTCACCATGATTAATTACATTATATACATCATGCAAACGGGGTCAAAACCGGGACGTTACAGAATATCTCTTTGATACCAAGTGGGATTTGTACTTCTCCACCTTATCTTCTTCATTTAACTTATTTTTAAACAACCATTTGTTGCCAATGACTTTTCTTCCAACTGGTAACTCAACTAGATCCTAAGATTTGTTTTTGTCCAAGCCTAGCAGTACAAAGATAATGAGGTGGCCCATAGGCCAAACCCATCCTTGGAGTTTCCCATACTAGTTTCCACTGGAAACCCCTAAATATTTAGTACTTAACCAAACACACTCGTCAAGCTTCCACTCCGCATTGTTTTCCCATCTGTGAGCTTCACCACAGGTCTTGGTGACTTGTCTGCGCTTCCATGCTTCTAATTCGTGTTACCATCCGAGCGTCCAATGCACCACAAGCCAAGCTTCCAACCCTTGATGGGCTTCCAGCTTGCTTGTGGTCACCAACGTTGTCATTGTGCTTCCATGATGGTGTCTTTACCATGCTCCAGGAAACTAAGTGTGGGTGCATGCCCCCAACACTTGGTTGCATGCCCCACCGGGGTCCCATGTTGCTGATGGGATCTATGAATTAGCATGTTGCCTTTCCAAGTCCATGAGTCCACCAATGAATCCTCCAACTCGTCGAGCTCCCAAGTCATTCCACTCAATTGACTTGAGTGTGCGGAGGTTGGCAAAGTTCCCAAGGCACTGAATTCGTGACATCCTCCCCCATGTCAAGTAGTTGTCATCCTCGACAATGTCTTCAAATTTCCACTGCCTCTAGAAACCTTGATGTTGCATGTTACACAAAACCTAACTGCTCAGTCCACCCTCTATGCTTCATTTCTGCCAGTTTGCATGGTTCGTCTTCTCTTATCTCTCTAAATTGTCTAGGTGATCAATCCGTCCAACTGGAATCCACAGGTTATTCATCCCACTACGCTTTCTACATGATCTCTGCAACTCGGTGACTGCACTTCACCTGGAACAAGCCTGCACGCTTATTCCACTTGGCTTCTTTTCCTACATACCTCTTGCTTGATGCAACCGCATCCCTACCTAACTGCGCCAAAGGTAGAGGTCGATGCCTTGGATACCTTAACCAAATAACATGGGTGGATGGATCTCTAGGCCATCACGCAAGCTTCCGTTAGTTCTCTATTTTTTCACATCCCTCTTACTTAATTGTATCAGAAAACACACAATACCACTAATCATGCCATCCCCTTCGAAAAACAACCTTCATGCTTCAATATTGTCTAGGCACTCTTGCTCATCCACAACCGGAGTTCCGAAATCTATACTAGGTGCATTCTCGACTACTTGAGCAACTGCTACATAATTCATCTAGCTACCTTGGTTCTTCCCCATGCCAGTGCAAAATTCAACGAGCTTCTGCAAGCTCTTCAAGGCTAAATCCACGATCCCCTCCATGCTGTCCATCCATTTTTCCAAAGGAAATCTTGATTCTCTATTAGCCATCTCTTTTCCTTTCTTATCATCCACATGCTTCTGCATGTCTACCGCATCAGCAAAAGGCATCACCATCATAGATGTGACTAGTGATCAAATTTGAAGGGTGGGTTTTAATTTCAATTGGAAGGGAATTTATTCTCTCAGCGAAGATGAAGGGAAATATAAATAATTTTTCTTTAATTGACAAGTATAAATTAACTAAACCTTTTCACCAAAAAAAATGCAAAAAACAAATATTGTTTTTCCAGCGCTTGTTATGATTCAAGCATACATGTATGTGATAGAGGGGCCTAAGTCAATAGAATCCTTGCAACTCACTGTATGTCTGAATCTCAACAGTCCTTTAAAATTGAACCAGAATACGAAAATAAGTTTATTAATGGCTAGATTTGAGAAAGTTATAGGTGTGTGTAATTAAGTGCTTGGGGCTCTAAAATTTGTTGTGTTTTGTACTAGTCCACGGTTCACTGAATTGATAGTCATCTGTAGGAATTTAAATTATTTAATGAAAACAATTAATGTGTATAACCTCTATGCCTAAAACATTTTCCAAATTGATGGAGGCCACTACCCTCTTTATTGTCTTACCATACCCTCTTTATTGTCTTACCAAAAGGCATGATAATGAGGAAGAAGTCCTAAAATTATGGACTTCACCTTCAAATAATGCCTTGCAATCACATTGGTAAGGAGTGATAAGAAGATCATAACCATCCAATGTGTCAAATCTCAGTTGATACTGTTAATTAAAGACTAATAAGGTAAATTTTATATAAGACTTATAGTTGTATCTTACTCTTTGCGTCTTAACACATTTAATATTTTATGGTTGTCTTTGGGCCTTGACCCAATTCGTATTATAAGGTGAGGATGTGCAGGCATAATAATCCTTAGTTATGACTATGAGATGAGGATTTAAAGAGAAGAGGATGTAAAGACAAGTAATTTTTATATGTATTTTGGTAGTGTTGAGGACAAATGCTGTGAGAAAACACAAATGTTTGGAAGGACTGAGCGAGATTACATCACGATCATGGCACCCATCAAATTGAAGACTATTCTTGATCCAACAATTGGTTTTTTTAATATTATTAATAACCATTGTACATGTCATTATTTGTATTTGCATGACATCGAGCGTTCTTTATAGTTGTCGTGAGTCCATGATATTCATGCAAGAAATTAAGTCTTGTAGAGGAGGACTTATCAAACCGGCCTTTTGAATTTCATTTTGACGAAAAAAGAGTGGACATTGGTAGTGAGGTTCACATAGGTAGTAGGCACAAATTTTTGAGCTCGTTTCGGGCCTAGTAGTAGACTAGTAGTTGTTATTTTTTGTTATAGTCATAGTTGTTGAAACATTGTCACACTTTATATTGCAACCCCAAGTGACTCGGGAGTCAGAGTCACATCTCGATGGCTAGTTCCTCGTAGTCATCAATAGTTACTGGCCATGTTGCACAACTAAGCAGTGAGTGCATGCCATGAGTGAGTAAGTGATTATAATTTATCATATTTCCAATATTTTGAAAGATGAGTTGAACTTTATAGCATAGGAATTTCAACATCTTGAGAAATTTATATGGATGGATAATTTTAAAAGTTGCACTTCTTTTGAAATGTTGATATAAATTATTCCCTTCTTTATTGGAAGGGTAAAATTCAAATTTAAATTTTTTTTGAAGGACAATTTTAACTTTTCACTTCTGGGAAGGGATAGAACCCTTTGGAAGGGCTGTGAAGGGTTCAATTTTGAACGCTGGATGTGACCTTCCTACTTCCTTGTGGCTTCCTCATTATCTGCACATACATAGGCTCATCTCGTGTAAGACATGCTAGGTACTCCAAATGCAGCATGGAAGTTTCCTTTTCTCCCCTCAAGAACTCTTGTCCAAGCATCACGTCAAACTCATCCAACGAAACCATCGTAAAGTTCGCTTAGCTGGTACACTCCCCAAGTTTTAAAGAGACTCGGTTCGCCACACCAACAACCTTCTCTATAGCTGGGTTGATTGCTTTGAATGAATTCTGTCCCAGCTCAATCTGCAGCTTGAGTCACTCTACTGCTTCCTCCTTCATGAATTTGTGTTGCATCGTTGTCGACCAAAGCCAATACATGTTTCCCATTCAATTATGGTACCACATAACACGACCTTGTGAGATCTGCTTCATGAGTGAATGCTGGTTCTTGAAGAACAACATTCAATACTTGCAAAACTTTTATCGAAGGAATTTCCTCTTATTCTATCGTAGAAACCTTCTATGGTGTCATCAGATAGTTTCTTGCTTAATGGTATTTCACATAAATGTAGAATGAGACTATTTTAGTCTTCTCCCTGAGTCCTCCCACATTCTTGGGTTTCTCTTCCTCGTGCTTGGCACCTACCCTTTGTCTTCTTCTTGAACTTGTCTTGAGATCCCTTGCGGCTATCCTATTTTCATTTGGACTCACCCTTCCCATCCACATGGTAGTCCAATATTTTATCGACTGCTGAGATCCTTGTTGCAAGGGTCTTTACACCTTGGTGTCACAAGTTCATTTGTGCACATGGTTGTAATCCCTTCATGAAGTGATATAGTCGATCTTCTTCATTCATGTCCTTAATTTCTAACATAAGGCTAGTGTAAGCTCGCACATAATCCTGGACCATCCTGTCTTGCTTGAGCTTCATCAACTCATTTTGGACAATCCAACCTTAATTCCCAGGTCCAAATTGAGCTTTTAATACCGCCTTCATTTATTCCCAATTCTCGATCTATTATTCCTTCCCCTCGGCCACATCTTCTACATGATTTCTCCACCACAGCTTGGTGATTCCTGTGAGAAAAATTGTTGTCGCATTATCCTTTGCCTCATCCAAACTGTCATTCGTATGATCAAGGTAATGTTCGACATCCCAACAGAAGTTCCCCAACAACTCAGCATTTCTGGTGTCG
>LPNX011140726.1:196990-256377 GCA_001517045.1 Pseudotsuga menziesii | reverse complement strand
GGGGGGGGGGGGGGGGGGGGGGGGGTGACTCAATATATACCACAGATTATACTATTTTTCACTTAACAAATTTGACTTTTAAAAAATTTTCTGCCAAAAACAACAGTGGACATAGTTGCGCACAATTTGTAAAAATAACTTTATATATGTATATCTATATATAAAAATTGAATACATAAATGGAATACACCAATCTCCACTTGTGAGCACCGACTCACTCAAGTGCCAACTTGATTTGCAAGCATCAACCTGTTGATTATAAGCACCAACCTGTAAGGACTTCTATCATCAGTGCAAGCACCGACTTACTGACATCAGACACCAACATGAATGGATATTTGTCCCTTTTGTGCAAGGTCCAACTCACAATTGTCAGGCACCAGCCTATTTGTGAGCACCAACTCACTCAAGTGCCAATCTGATTTACAAGCATCAACCTATTGATTACAAGAACCAACCTGTAAGGACTTCTATCATCGGTGAAAGCACCGACTTACTGACATCAGACACCAACTTGAATGGATATATGTCCCTTTTGTGCAAGGTTCAACTCACAATTGTTAGGCGCCAACCTGTTTGAAGACTAAGATCTCCTTTTGTGTTCTTCAGCTCTGACTGAATGGAAGTACCAACTCTCGATTATGTTTAACAACATCAACTGAAAGGAAGCAACAACTCCCTGATTTGTATACTAGCACTAGCTAGAAGAAAGCTACAACTCCCTTTCCTTGCCCATTCCCGAGTCCCTGAAATGAATATATGTGTATATCAAAAAATGAGATCCTTGTTTAAATTATCTGCGATTTGTGTCTCTTCTGATCTGTGATTGCTTTGATCTGAATATTCTTTGATTTGTGTCTTAGACTTTAGTGATCTGTATCACAATTGTTTGCGATCTGTGACAATGTTTACTGCAATACTTCTGCGATTCTTGATCCTTTCCTATTTGTGATTCTACACTATACAACATTATGCCACTTCTGTGATCTGTGACTTCTACTTCAACACGTGTGCATCCTTCACTGTATATTTTCTTTTCACATCGTGATAAAAGGTATCCTTCTAATTTGTGCACTTCCTGTTGTTCATCCTCATCGATTTCACACAATACGACTCTATTGTATGAACTTTTTCTTAGATCAATGAACCACTGGTACCCCAAGAATTATAAGATTTCCAAGTTTGAATATCTTCACTAATTCATCTTCAAGTTTTATTCAATACTTCCATATCTTGCTTATTAATACTCTTTCTTGTTCAAGAGATGTGTCCATAGGTTGGGATTCCTTTTACTCGGTGATGCCCAACCTTCTTACTTCTTGGTCAAGCTAACCACGTTACTTCATTTTGCGTCGGCGTGCATCCTTTGATAATTCATCCTTGTGTGGTTTGGCACCTATGTCCATTGAGTTTGTAATATCTTCACACATACATCTCGTCTCCCAATGGGATCTGCACACTTCCTAAACTTTCACTTTTATTCTCTATGTATTTATTCAAATTGGTTTTTCTTACATAGAGAGGCCTTTTCTAATGGATTCATATATTTTGTATATTTCTTCAAACTGGTTGCAAGTTATCCATCTCATATGGTTGACATCAATCCCATCTTGTTTTCCTTGTATTAGTCTTGTTTGTTTATTTTTGACATCAAACTTGGTGGTTTATCCTTTGAAATCAAACCTACACCAAACTTCTTTGTTTATCCTTTAACATCAAACTTACAACAAAATTGTTTGTTTATCCTTTTACATCAATGACAACACAAAGGTTCAACACCTTCTTCAACGGAATAATTGTTTCATCTTGATCCTTTAACCGATCTTGAAGCTCACACACTAAGCCTTCAAGTCTCTCAACTCGAAAATCCTGTTACTCTCGGTTCAAAACATGGCGTTGAAGGGTGTCCATCGAATCCATCCACCCATTTATATTTTGTGTCATGTCTTTCAACTCCAAAGCGGTTTCCAAGTCAATGACCTCATTAACTTGAACCACCACCCCATTGAAGTGATCCTTCCATTGGTTCATATTTGTCTCCAAGGTGTTGACCTTCTTAACCTGCTTGCAAATTGTTGTGGAGGTCTATTACACATTCCTCTCAAGTGTTGCAACTCTCATCTTCACCCGAGACGTATTATGTACTGAGCTTCTTTCATGTAGGGATTCCTCCTTGTTGGAGACATTTACCACCATACACACTCATTTTGGTCAATTTGGCCTAGTTAAACCACTATCCTAAGTTTTATTGACTTAATTGACATCAGAGGAGCATTGTATGACATCAGCATGAGCACACCCACGCCTACCTTCAGTCAAGGAGGCTAACTTAGCCTTCTCCTACATTAGGGGAGGCTAACTTAGTCTTCTCCTACATTCGGGGAGGCTAACTGGAGCACTTCGAGGGTGATCTGAGTGTCATAAATGCACTTTATTGCTAACTGATGGTTACAATTAGTTCAAGAGAGTAGTGAAGGCACCTGCCTTCATTAAATTGATTATTTAATGATTATTTAATGAACTAGAGTCAACAAGGGCACCTCCAACCACTTATGATGGTAAGTTACACTTCAGTTAACCTCATTGGAGTTCATTGGAGTCATTGATGGGCTACCACTTGTTGGTTGGCTTGCAGTGACATGTGTATGAGCTACTTTCAGTTAGACTCAATCATTTATTACACTTCGACTTCAGTTAGGGCTCAATTGAGTCAAATAGGGTTTTGATCAGTGGTTAACTTGAGTGTCGACTGTGGCTTACATTTAGTTAAGCTAGACTCACTCATTCAATTTGAATGACCTCCTTGGGAATTTGAATTGTCTTGGCATTCATGCTTCTGGCATGATCATTGTATTGTATTATTCATTATTCATTTGATTATACAGAGCTGCTACTTCCATTGCAACACCATTTTTGCCAATTTTATGATTATCTGTCTGTATTCTTTGTGAGTTTGTGTTTTTAGTTCCTAGACCACTATGACAAATTAATATGGTATAAGAGCTCACAGTGGGATGAAGATCAGATCTCTCAAAAACAAGGTTTTTGACAGATCTTGCATGAAAAATTGAGCAATAGCTCAAAAATCTAGCACTGCACCAAAAGCCAAGGCTTACCACTTAATACCCCAAGTAAGGAAATTGTTGATCAAGCTTGCTTGATTGACTATGCTGGGTGTGATGAAAGCCTAAAATGTGTAGGAGGTCTAACCTTATGGTGCCCCTTTTGTTGTGATTTTCAGTTTTTTAACAGGTGAAAGCATTCGCTGCAGTAGTTTCAGATGGCTTCTTCTGTAGAACTCTTGACTCCGTTCAATTTCCACTCATGGAAAGGAGACATGGAGATCCAGCTATGTGCCAAAGGACTCTATAGGGTCACTATGGACACCGAAGAAGAGCCTGCTTCTATGACAGACAAAGCTAGATTCTTGAACAAGAAATATGAAGCATTCAGATTCTTGTGCCTCTCTGTTTCCCGGGATCTTCTTTTCCATCTCTCGGGATTGAAGACTCCAAAGGAAATCTAGGACAAATTGGAAACCCTGTAGCAGGATGATTTGAGAGTATACCAGCTTGAGAATGATTTGATGTCTCTCCAGCCTTCCAAGTTCGAGACCTTGAATGACTTTTTCACAAAGTTCAAGCACATTGTCTTACTGTTGAAGCAATGCAAAGTGGATAAGGAGGATGATCAGCTTACACCCTGAACATGCCTGCATGAAGAAGAAACTTGATGAAGCTACCTCTCTCCTTGAGAGAAATCACATCAATCTTTTGGAAATATTTCAAAGGAGAGATCAGCAAGATTGGGAACCACAGCATGAAAGAGGTCATGCCCTCATGCCAAGCGCTTCAAAGTCCAAAGCACTATTGAGAGATTCTGGAGCTTCGAACCACATGATGGCTGAAAGAGACTCCTTCTCATCCTTGGAGTCCTGCAAATCCATCCCCATCCACATGGGAGATGACTCCACCATCATTTCAGAAGGACAAGTTACTATTGATCTTGAGAATGGCTATTTTTCAAATGTTTTGTATGTACCGTCTCTAGCATCAAACCTCCTGAGTGTTTATCAAATGACACATACGGGAGTTCCCAAGAGAGTATCCTTCAGCCCGAATGATGTAGAGATCACAGAACTTGCATCTGGGAATCTTGTTGCAAAAGGCCTTGCAAACCATCATGCAAAAGCCTATGAGTTTTCCCATTTTGTGGCGGATGCAAAGCCCACCGCACTACTGACTCATGGAAATGAAGTTAGTAGATGGTGGCACGAGAGGTTTGGCCATCTCAACTTCAAATACTTGCAGCAATTACAGAAAAATTCCATGGTTGAAGGCCTCTCGGTCATCAAGGAAACCCCTGGAATTTGCAAGGGTTGTGTTGTTGGAAAGCACCCTGAGCACAAGTTTGATCAGGGGAAGGCAAGTCGAGCTACATGCATCTTGGGACTGATACATTCTGATATCAGTGGTCCCATGCCTATCACATCCATGAATGGATCAAGGTATGTTCTGAATTTTATTGATGATTTTTCCAGGTACACATGGGTCTTCTTTATCAAAAAGAAGTCTGAAGTCTGTGAAAAATTCACTGATTTAAAGGCCTTGATTGAGAATGCATCTGGCCAAAAGATCAAGATCTTGAGATCTGATAATGGTGGGGAGTATGTCAGTAATGAGTTGCTTCACATATGCTCCCAAAGTGGTATTCAGTTCCAACATTCAATTCCCTACTCTCCCCAGCAAAATGGTGTAGCGGAAAGGAAGAATCGGTCTCTCAAGGAGATGACCACCTGTATGTTGGAATCAAAGAAGTTGGCTGCAAATTTGTGGGCTGAAGCCATGCATGCTACAACATACATTCATAATAGAGTTCCACACTCATCCATGAAAGGGAAGACCCCTTTTGAAGCATACTTCGGACACAAGCCGGATGTGTCGAACCTGCAGGTGTTTGGGTCCACTTCATGGGCCTGAATTCCACTTGATAAAAGGAGGGCTTTGCAACCAAAAAGCATAGAATGTCTGTTTATTGGGTATCCTGATGAATCAAAAGGTTTCAAGCTGCTAGATATCAAAACAAAATATATCATCATCGAAAGGAGTGTCAAGTTCGATGAGCATCCTCAGGAGGTGGAACTAGTGAAGGAGAAAACTGCTGAATTTCCTTCCTATTCTACTGAATATTTGGTTGATGAAATTGGGGGTGATGACCCTGATTTGGATCCTCTGATTTCTGATATCATTGTATAGCAAAAATCAAATGTTGAATCATAACCTGAAGTACAAAATCATCTCCTAACATGGGCCCGACAGACACTCTCCTCCGCAGGAGATAACATTCGAAATCCGGATGATCCAAGGAGAACCCGGTCTGATTTCCAAAGAGAAGGTATTGCGCTCTCTTGTCCTAATTATTTTATGTCTGAATCTTGTTATTTGATGATAATTTTAGACCCAAATTCCTACTACCATGCTCGGAAGGGTCCGAGATGGCAAGTTGCCATGGATGAAGAGATGAATTCTCTTCAGAAAAACACTACTTGCGAGCTAGTTTCTCTTCCTCCGGGAAGGAAATTGGTTCAATGCAAGTGGGTGTTACGGACTAAGGTTGCTGCAGATGGATAAACCTACAAATATAAGGTAATTTTGGTGGAAAAATATTTCTCCCAGGTCCAAGGTGTGGACTACCATGAGACTTTTGCACCGGTTGCAAAAATGGACTCCATCCACCTAGTTTTGGCAATTTCAGCATCTAAGCACTGGGAAGTGCATCATATGGATGTTAAGTCAGCATTTTTGCATGGAGATATTCAGGAGGAGATATACATGAAGTATCCTGAGGGATACATCTCTTATCCATCTTTGGTTTGCAAGCTAAAGAAGTCACTATACAGGTTTAAACAGGTCCCAAGAGAGTGGTATTCCAAGATGGATGCCTTCCTTCTCTCGCAAAACTTCGGTGTAGATCAGATCCAAATGTGTATATATAGTAGTTTGATGGTAATTTGATTATTATTTTTTTATATGTTGATGACTTACTGATCACAGGTAGCACAGTTGCTTCTATTTCAGTCATCAAAACTGCTCTCCACAATGCATTTGAAATGAGCGATTTAGGGCTCTTAAAACAATTTTTGGGGCTCAAAATTGAGCAAAATTATGATGGGATAATGGTCACTCAGTAAAAATACATATCATACCTATTATTAAAGTTTAAAATGGTTGTATGTAGGCCTACACCATTCCATTTCCTTTCAGGGATCAGCCTTGAAGAAGGAAAAAGCACACCTCCCATGGACTGCACTATTTATCGACAGTTGATTGGTAGCTTGTTGTACTTGAATCATTCTCAACCTGATATCTATTATGCCATGAATGATTTATCACGATACATGCAGCAGCCCCATGATCTTCATTGGAAGGCAACCAAGAGGATCCTCCAGTAGATTCATGGAACCAGGACCTACGACATTCACTATGTTGCAGACTCCGAGCTAGAGCTGGTTGGATGCACAGATTCCGATTGGGTAGGTGATTCTATTGATCAAAATTCAACTTCTGGATATGTATTCATGTTTGGTGGTGGCCCCATTTTCTGTTCTAGAAAAAATCATGCCGCCATATCTTTGTCTTCAACATAGGCCAAGTATCGAGGAGTGGTGAATGCTTGCATCCAAGTTGTTTGGTTGCAAGGCATTCTTTCCGAGTTTGATCTTGGTAGTACTTTGTCCACTGTCCTCTTTTGTGACAATTAGAGTGCTATTAAGATATCCACATATCTAGTTACCAGGTAGAGGACCAAGCATGTAGAGATACACATGCACTATATCAAGGAGCGAGTGCATGACAAGACCATCATTCTGCAATACTGCCCGACTGATGAGCAGATTGCAGACATCTTCACCAAGAGATTTTGTAGAAAAGAAGTTCACTTACCTCCGTCCATTGTTGGGGGTGAGTTCATCAGGGTGATCCAACTACTTTCAGTGTTCAGATTGAGGGAGGGGGTTTTCCCACTGAGTTTTCCCTCTTTTCCTCACTTAGTTTGTTTTTGAGCATTGTTTTTAGTTTTAGTTTTGTACAAGGTGACCTATGGCCTTTGTTGTTGGGGCCCTAGCATTCTTATGCACTTTATGTTTTCTACTCCTCCTGAGTATAGCTTAAGGGGGGGTGTTGGAGACATTTACCACCATACACACTCATTTTGGTCAATTTGGCCTAGTTAAACCACTAGCCTAAGTTTTATTAACTTAATTGACATCAGAGGAGCACTGTATGACATCAGCATGAGCACACCCATGCCTACCTTCAGTCAAGGAGGCTAACTTAGCCTTCTCCTACATTCGGGAAGGCTAACTGGAGCACTCCAGGGGTGATCTAAGTGTTATAAATGCATTGTGTTGCTAACTGATGGTTACAATCAATTAAATAGAGTAGTGAAGGTGCCTCCCTTCATTAAATTGATTATTTAATGAACTGGAGTCAACAGTGGCGCCTCCAACCACTTCTGATGGTCAGTTACACTTCAGTTAACCTCATCGGGGTTCATTGGATTCATTGATGCGCTACCACTTGTTGGTTTGCTTGCAATGACATGTGTCTAAGCTACTTTCAGTTAGACTCAGTTATTTATTGCACTCCAACTTCAGTTAGGGCTCAGTTGATTCAATTAGGGTTTTGATCAGTGGTTAACTTGAGTGTTGACTGTGGCTTACATTTAGTTAAGCTAGACTCACTCATTCAATTTGAATGACCTCCTTGGGAATTCGAATTGTCTTGGAATTCATGCTTCTAGCATGATCATCGTATTGTATTATTCATTATTCATTTGATTATACATAGTTGCTACTTCCATTGCAACATAATTTTGCCAATTTTATGATTATCTGTCTGTATTCTTTGTGAGACTGTGTTTTCAGTTCCTAGACCACTGTGACAAATTAATACTCCTTTGAGTCCAAATCTACTACCTATGCTTTGATTGTGGGCTCTGTGGCATGCTTTTCCTTAGTCATTTTTCTCTGTCATGGGTCGTGCACTTCCACCAAAATGCTTGTCTGCAGGTACACACAACACCCTCTTGCCGAGCTTGGCAAGTCTTTGAAACTCCAAGTTAGCCCTTCCAAAGGTGCTCGCTTTACCTTTCACAACTATCTACTTTCCTTGGACGCTCCACAAAATTATGCCAACACAGGCTATCGGTGCACCTACCCCCTTCGAAATTGGCCGACTACTACTAGCTTCCAAGACGCAAGTATAATCATGCTCCCAATCGAACTTCCTACCTTTCACGGCAACCATTGCCAACGTCCTGCTCGATGTGCTTCTTCCTTTGGTTGTGTTCTGGGTGCCTACAATAGTGGTAAGTCCACTTCCAAGCGTCTCGACACTGCAACAAAGTTCCTTGGTGATGTTGTTGAAAATGTAACTTCAAAAGATATTCTATTGTATCTTATTATTGTATTTTATTGTACCTCCATCGGAGATGTTTTTCTTCCATTTGGGGATGTCACTATTGTATTTGGTCATGCCAAAATATTGAGGTAAGACCTTTGTTGTAAGTTGGGGCAATACTCCCCAGAAGAAGTATTATATAAAATGTATTTTGAGTCTGCCTAGATAGGTTAGCCTCAATTAGAGAACCTGACTGACCTAGTTAGGTAAGTGAGTCACACAATTGAAGAATATAAATAAGGAGGAACCCTCCCTCATTTATACACACTCACTCACTCACATTCGCTAAAGAGGGAAAGAGACAAGTGCACTAGTGTGAGAAGAAGAAGAAGTTGACGAAGATATATTTCTCTAGGTATTCTATCTTGGTTTGACATTGTACTTAGTGACAGAACTATTCTAAAGAAGTTTGCAGAGTTTTCTCCTTTATGGTTTCCCTGAGTAAAATATTTGTATTCTTGTGTATTGTTGTGCTTGTCTATCTTTCAGTTAACAAATCTAACATACTTGAATTAAAGTGTGAACTCTAACATGGCATCAGAGACAACCTAAAAAGAAGGCATTGTGCAGCAGTAGGAAACTAGGGCTTCCTAGTTCAACATATTCTCTCCACAGATCATCAGAAAAAGAGGGCTATCATAATTTTCCCTAGGAGAGTGCTCTTTTGGAGGAAGCAGAATCAAGTTTGAATAATTTTCATTTTTGACCCAAAAACTAGTGTCGAGAAAAAACTAGGGCATCGAGCTTTTGGGGTTTTCCTCCATCAATTTGGAAAAGAGAGTACATTGGGTGATTCTCTTATCTAATCAAAAGTTTAAAATTCCTACTTTGGAAAATTAGGGTTCTCTAACAAAACCTAGGCCAACCAGCTCTAGAAACAAGTTGAGCATCTCAAATTGGTAAGACCTAAAATCTCTTCTATCTCCACACCAAGCTTGATGATAAGCATAAGGGAGCTAACAACTTCTGAGCATGGAAATATATGATCTCTCTTGTCCTTGAAGAAAATGATTTGGAGAAATATATTAGCGAGGAAGTTCCATCACCAGAGGGAGAAGAAGCAAAGGCTATCCATAAGAAGAATTTGATCAAGGCTAAGAGAATTATTGCTTATTGTATTAAAGATCATCTCATTCCCCATGTGTCATGTTTGAATACACCCAAGGAGGTGTTCGATGCTTTGAAGAAGTTATTCGAAGGGAAGAACATCAATCAGAAGATGACATTAAGGAACCAACTAAAGAATGTTAATATCTAAACTCATAGACTATGCAATCCTACTTCACAAGGGTCTCTCAAATCAAGGAACAACTTGAAGCAATTGAAGAAAAGGTAGAAGAAGGAGAGATCATTATGACCACCTTGAATGGTCTCCCAAGATCATGGGACTCATTCATTCAAGGAATATGTGCTAGAAAGAATTTGATCACTTTCAACAAACTATGGGAAGAATTCACTCAAGAAGTGAAGAAATTTGATAAAAATCACAAAACCTTTTATTGGACTTTTATCAAACACTTTGACTACAAATTTGATTTATTACTTTTCTGAACTAATAATTCATAAAATGAATTTATCTATAAATTAAGCATAAACACTAATGCACTCAACTTCAATCTGAAGATAAATGTGACAACACATAAACTTAGGGCCAAGCCCAAGGCAAACCCTCACCAGAGGAAAACCCAAAGAAATAATTTTATTTATGAGAGAAAAAATAAAAAATTCAACAACTCATAACTTCTTCCACAACACCAAAACAATTTCAAAAACCCTCATTCATCTGTAAATTTGCATTGGAAAATGTGCCAAATATACTCACAGTCAACTCACACGTGCGGACTATACACAACAAATTTCTTGGTACTTGTGCCAGGTATGGACTGTATGGACTATACAAATTCTTCCTAGCATTAAATGCAGAAAAAATGGTCTCAAAATTTATGCTTGCAATCTACCTCGATTTTTGTGCTTGTATAGACTGCAATAATGACTGTACGATCCAATCAATGATACATAAATTTCATGGGAACTGTGCCTTCAATTTGTCTTGATTATCAGTCTCTCACAAATCAGAAATCTCCTTCAAGATTTTATTTCTCTCTCTCTCACTTGTCTTCTCCTTCTTCTGATGTCTCTCTCTTTTCCCTAAACACTCTTTTATACTTTATCTATTAAAACCCTAATCCTAACTACCATAACTATCTAATCAAATGATGAGATTGCTTAGATCCTAGGATTCTAATTCATTGGACAATATAACTCACTTTTATTTAATAAAGTGATTATTAAATATTTTGGCCCCACAACTTAAATATCACTTTAATGATAAAGTACAAGCTCACTTTTAAAATATAAACTCACTTTTTTATTAAAAAGTTTCCTAGGAAAATACAACTTATGTCCCCCCATGTGACATCAAAATCATGGGGAAGGACCAACTGAGTTATAAAAACCAACACTCCCTCTTAACGAGGGAGGTCCTTCTAATAATACTTGTACCTCGACCACCTGGGTCTCTATTCTTTGACGCAGCTCCTTCTTACTCTGGAATGTGACCTAGATATCCATGTCGAAAAATAACTCTAAACTAAGAATTGTGAGGGGAATCCTCTCTAAACCCCTGCATCTACTCACAACCTTCATACTAGTTGAGTCTCCTGCAAGTATAACCTTCCTCGTATGAAAGTATCATTTGTGCACCTGCCTCATCTTCAGATTCGATCTCAGATAACCAAGAAAAAATCATTTTCAAATTGGGCAGCATATTCTTGTACTTTTGTTGATGTTGCTCCCTCTTTTTCTTCATCCTTCTTCTTAGGACATTGACTAGCATAGTGGCCAAACTTTTTGCAGTTAAAACATCGAACCTTACTAAGGTCTCTCTCCCTTTTCTTTCTCCATTTACCTTTTCCTTTGGTAAGAAGGGCTACATTTTCTTCACTGCTCTGAGAGTTATTCTGGAATGTCCCTTCCTGGGTCTTTTCTTGAACAAATTCATCCCATAACCTTGTCCAATATGGAAGTTTCTCTCTAGAAACTACTCCTTTCACAAATGTGTTCCATTTTCCAGTGAACCCATTAAGAGCATATCTAATAAGCTCTTCAGCCTCCACTTTATCACCAGGAACACCCAGTTCATCTCATACTTGAAAATTTTGGTGAGATAATTGGTTACTGTATCAGCATCATTCATCTTGGTGTTCATCAGTTTTTCTCTAAGAACCATCTTTCTATTCTGGCTCTTACTTTGATAAAGAGTACATAAATATTTCCAAATATCAAAACCTTGTGACTTACCTATGATGTGAGGCATCACGTGATCTTTTATGGGGTCCAAAAAGATCCTGTGCCTTGATATCTTTCTTATCAAAGGAAGTATTCATAGAAACATATATGGGAACCGTGATGGTGTCAGAAGCACCAACAATATCCCATAGCTCCAACTCTTTGAACAATACAATTATGAGCTCTTTCCAATGGATGAAATTATGATACCCATTGAGGTTGTCTTCAAATCGCAATCCTACTGAGGTCATGAATTCAACTGATAATATTTAGCTGACCCTGAGTTGAACCTATTATGTTTTGTATCTACACAACTTAACACACCTTCTTCAACGATCATGCTCTGATACCATGAATAAATTTGATAACCAATCACAAAAACTTTTATTGGATTTTTATCAAACACTTTAACTGCAAATCTGATTTATTACTTTTCTGAACTAATAATTCATAAAATGAATTTGTCTGATAGTTTAAGCATAAACACCAATGCACTCAACTTCAATATGAAGATAGATATGACAGCACAGAAATTTAGGACCAAGCCCAGGGAAAACCCTCACCAAAGGAAAACCTACAGAAATAATTTTATTTATGAGAGAAAAAATAAGAAATTCAACAACTCATAATTTCTTCCACAACACCAAAACAATTTCAGAAACCCTCATTCATTTGTAAATCTGCATTGGAAAATGTGCCAAATATACTCACAGTCAACTCACACGTGTGAACTGTATATAATAAATTTCTCGATATTTGTGCTAGGAACAGACTATATGGATTTTGCCCAGCATTAAATGAAGAAAAAACTATCTCAAAATTTGTGCCTACAATCTACCTCGATTTCTATGCGTGTACGACCTACAAAAATGAATGTACGGTCTGGTTGTACAGTCTAATGAATGCTACAAAAATTTATTGGAAATTGTGCCTTCAATTTGTCTTGATGACCAGTCTCTCACAAATCAGAAATATCCTTCAAGATTTTATTTCTCCCTCTCTCACTTGTCTTCTCCTTTTTATGATGTCTCTCTCTTTTCCCTAAACACTCTTTTATACTTTAGCTATTGAAACCTTAATCCTAACTACCATAAATATCTAATCAAAGGATGAGATTCATTAGGTCTTAGGATTCTCATTAATTGCACAATATAACTCACTTTTATTTAATAAAGTGCACATTAAATATTTGGGCCCCACAACTTAAATCTCACTTTAATGATAAATTACAAACTCACTTTCAAAATATAAAGTAACTTTACAATTAAAAAGATTCATAGGAAAATACAACTTATGTCCCCCCCCCATGTGACATCAAAATCATGGCGAAGGATCAATTGAGTTATAAAAATGAACAAGAAGAAGCTTGGCTAATAACAAGAGAATAGAAGATGGGAGAAAATGATGATAAAGCTCTCACAATTCACACTAGAAGAAATCACAACAAGAGGGAGGACCACCATCATAGAAGACAAAGGAGATGCATATAAAGAGATCTATCCAGCGTTAGATGTTACACATGTGATGAGAAGGGACAATACTCTAGAGATTGTCCCATAAACAAGGGATCCTCCAAGATAAACAAAAAGAAGAGGCGTCATGCTCACATTGCTGAAGAGGATGAACTAGAAAGGAAAAAAACAAAAGAAGATTCCTCAAGTGATAAGGAATATGTACTTTAATCAAGAAGGATTCAACCCATGATCAGGGATGATTTGAAGGAACCATACTTATTTAAAAGTGTATAAATATTGGCGAATCTTACCAATTCTTAAAACACCAACTACAAAATGTTTGGCGATATTTTTCAAAAAATATTTTAATTTCCAAGGATTTTATATCGTTTATATAATAAATTAGCGATTTTTAGGGTGAAAAAAGTTTACCCCATCAAAATTGGGCAAAACGGGGCTTCAAAAATTGCAAAATGGTGAATCATTTTTTGGAGAAAACCCACTGAAAATAGCCAATGGGATAAATTTAACCCCTAAAATTATCCCTACCCATGATAAATAAGAACCTCCTATCCATCTCAATATTTGGATAAGAAGGGATGCATTTGTGCATGAAGAAGTGACACTCATATTCAGAACTAGTACACAGTGCCATGTGATCTATGGTATATATGACTTGCTCGACATGAACAAGACAAGCACAGGTTCTAAAAATCAAATGATGAAGTAGAGCACATTGTCAAAGACTCCAGTAATTCCTACAAGAAGACAAGGATCAAGAGGGATTCCACCAAACAAAAAAACAAAGATAAGTATATGATTGTCATATGATATTGTTTATATATTTATATTCCTAGATTTAGAAATGAATTATGTGAAAAAATTTGATAAAAGCCACAAAAACTTCTTATTGGACTTTTATCAAACACTTTTACTGCAAATCTGATTTATGACTTTTCTGAACTAAGAATTCATAAAATGAATTTATCCGATAGTTCAAGCACAAACACCAATGCACTCAAAATTAACTGAAGATAAGTGTGACGATAGATAAATTTAGGGTCGAACCCATGGAAAACCCTCACCAGAGGAAAACCCAGAGAAATAATTTTATTTATGAGAGATAAAATCATAATTCAACAACACAAAATTTCTTCAACAACACCAAAACAATTTACGAAACCCCGCTCATCTATAAATATGCATTGGAAAATGTGCCAAATATACTGACAGTTAACCCACAAGTCCAAATCATACACAACATTTTTCTCGGGATTTGTGCCAGGTACGGACTGTATGAATTATGCACGACATTAAATGTAGAAAAAAACCTCGAAATTCATACCAAAATTGACCTCATTTGTCTAAAAAACTGTGCTTGCAATCTGCCTCGCTTTCTGTGCTTGTATGGTCTGCAATGATGGTTGTACAGCCTGTATGTACGGTCCAATGAATGCTACAATAATTTATTGGGAATCATGTCTTCAATTTGTCTTGATGATTAGTCTCTTACAAATTAGAAATCTCCTTCAAGATTTAATTTCTCTCTCTCACTTGTCTTCTACTCTCTTGATGTCTCTCTCTTTTGCCTAGACATTCATTTATACTTTATTTTATTGAAACCCTAATCCTAACTATAATAACTATCTAATCAAGGATGAGATTGACTAGATCCTAGGATTCTCATTACTTGCACAATATAACTCACTTTTATTTAATAAATTTCACATTAAATATTTGGGCCTCACAACTTAAATCTCATTTAATGATAAAGTACAAACTTACTTTTAAAACATAAAGTCACTTTACATTAAAGAAGTTGCCTAGGAAAATACAACTTATGTCCCCCCCATGTGACATCAAAATCATGGGGAAGGACCAACTGAGTTATAAAAACTAACACTCCCTCTTAACGAGGGAGGTCCTTCTTACAATTCCTATACCTCCACCACCTTGGTCTCATCCTCTGAAGTAGCTCCCCTTCGCTCTAGAATGTGACATGCAAATCCATGTCGAAAAAAAACTCTAAATTAAGAACTGTGATGGGAATCCTCTCTAAACCCTTGCATATGCTCACAACCTTCATACTAGCTGAGTCTCTTGCCAATATAACTCTCCTCATCTAAATGTATCATTTGTACACCTGCCTCATCTTCAGATTCAGTCTCAGATAACCATCCACCTGAACCTGGAAATATTACCTCTCCATGCATAAAATAAAGTTTGTCTCTTATATTACCAAGTAAAATTGTGGTACCAACTGGGTTCTCTACCTGATAGAGAAGCATTTTTCTTGTCTTGACAAAGAATCCATACATGTCATCCTCCAATGATGACATAGAAAGTCTGCTAACTTTCATACATTAAACAAACAGTACCATGTTTACTTCAAGAATTTCTCCCAGATCTAGTTGGAATTTCACAGTTCCAACTCCTCTTATCTCTTCTTGAGGATTTCCAATATCTGTTTCAACAAAGTGTCCTAGAGCAATCTCTTATATCCTCTGAAAAACTCCATACTTCCGGGTCATATGGCTAGTTGACCCACTATCAACTATCCATGTGTCATGATAATCTACTGAAATACCTATACTAGTCCATAATGATGCCAAGGAAAATTCATTTTCAAATTGGGCATCATATTCTTGTGCTTTCGTTGATGCTACTCCCTCTTTGTCTTCATATTTATTCTTAGGACGTTGACTAGCATAGTGTCAAAGTTTGTTTTAGTTAAAACACCAAACCTTACTATGGTCTCTCTCCCTTTTCTTCCCCCCTTTACCTTTTCCTTTGGTAAGAAGGGCTACATTGTCTTCACTACTCCAAGTGCTATTCTGGAATGTCGACTCTTAGGACTCTTCTTAAGCAATGTCCTCCCATAACCTTGTCCAATTTGGAAGTTTATCTATAGAAACTACTCCTGACACAAATGTGTGCCATTTAGTAGTGAACACATTAAGAGCATATCTAACAAGCTCTCCATCCTCCACTTTCTCACCAATACCACCCATGATATAAGAATCATGATATGACCTAGCCACATAAAGAGGTAGATCCACCTCAAGAAATGAAGACCATCTTGGGCACGAGATATCATACAAGATGAACAAAAGTATGATGAGACTTCCAAAGAAAGTAAGATGCCTCGGATACACTCTAGTTATGTGGCACTATTGTGTGACATCATTTATACATATCCTTCCAGCTATGAAGAAGCAGTTGAGAAGAATGGAAGGAGACTATGATCAAAGAGTACCAGATGATCATGGAGAATGATGTCCAAGATGCAGTTCCGAGACCTGAAGGGAACTTCGTAGTGTCTTCCATGTGGATCTACAAGATCAAGCATGCAACATATGATAGCATCGAGAAATACAAAGAAAGGTTCGTAGTTTCACTCAGAAAGAGGGAGTAGATTATGGCAAGACGTTCTCCATTGACCAAATACACTTCTCTAATGAAGTAGAAGTGCATGTCAAGCAGAGAACCACATTTGCGTAGAAGGCTTTGTACGAGCTCAGAAGGCACCCATGGGATAGCACATGCAATTACATGAGGATCTTGAAGATCACCTAGAGTGATGGAGATCTCAACCTTTGCTACAAGGTTGAAGATAGAAGCCTACAGAGGACGATAAACTCATAGATGGGTGCAAGAGGAACTTTCAACAAAATTCAAGATGAAGGATCTTGGTATCTAGTGACCTTGAGACATGACATATATGGATACATATAAGATCAATAGCATAGGAGGATACATGTCACTCCAGTATAGAATGACTAGATGTAGAGAGTACAAAATGTAGAGGGAGGATGGTGCTTCACTTCATAGGGATTGACTATAGAAGATATTAGAGCTCGAGAATATTGACATGATTCGTGGGTGTGGAAGAATCCAAAGGAGATTTTCCTTAGCCAAGGAAAATGTGCGGTCGCGATATTGAAGAGGTTCGAAATGATGGACTGCAAGGAAATGGCCACACCAATGGCATCAAACTTGAAGATACTATGTGATGCTTCATCAGAGACAGTTGATGCCACAATGTATCGACAGATGATTGGTTCATTGATGTACCTAATGAACATGAGGCTAGACATATGTTTTGTTGTGAACACCCTGAACTAGTTCCTAACGGATCTTATACATGTTCACTTAATTGGTGCAAAACATATATTGAGGTACTTGAAGGGTACAGTTGAGTATGGGCTCAAGTATGAAGTGAATCAAAAGATTAACCTGTGTGTTTATGTTGATTCTGATTGGGAAAGTAGTGCCATAGATAGGAAGACCACTTAGGGATGCTTCTTCATTTTGGAATCTGGTATGATCTCCCAGTTTAGCAGGAAGAAGTCATGTGTGGCACTGAGTACAAATGAAGCAGAGTATGTTGCATCCTGTTCAGCTAGTTGTGGGGTAGTATGGATTTGGAAACTACTGTCATATTTGTTTGGTCTCAAGTTATAAAGGCAACCTGTATCTTTTGAGACAACCAGAGTTGTGTGAAGTTGTCGAGGAACCCATTGTTCCATGACAAGACGAAGCATATTGAGATCAAGTATCACTATATCCGGGACATGGTGTAGAGAGGAGCGGTGAAGCTCCAGTATGTGGCGATAGACGAGCAGATAGTCGATGTGTTGACCAAGTCGTTAGCCAAAGTGAAGTCTGAATACTTTGGAGAGAGGCTTTGTGTCATCCAGATCGAGGTCCCTAGAAAGAGGGAGTGATGAGACCAAAAGACGCAAATACACTAGGGTTGGTTCTCGCATGGTGGAAGAGACAGGTGGTCCATGGGACGCAATGCACTTGGGATGCTCTTGGTTGTACTCCCATGCTAGAGACATTGAGAGGTCCACCGGTCACAAAGAAACTTTGTGTGTTCCTAGGTTGGTTCTCGCATGGTGGAACATGCAGGTGGTCCTTGGGATGTAATGCACCTGGGGTGCTCCTAGATGTGCTCCCATGCTGGTAGATGTGGGTTGACTGTTGAGAGAATTAATGCACCTGGGGTGCTCCTGGGTTGTACCCACTCGGTCAAAGACACAGGTGGTCTGTTGGACATGAGGTTTGCATCTAGGCTGCTCTTTGTGTATTATGATGAGATGATCTGGATACGATGAGATCACAGTAAGAGACGAAGGTGATTGTTGTGGTAATGTAATTTCTGGTCTTGGGTTGTACCTACTTGATGAATACCTAGATGTGATATAGGCCTACATCTAGCATGAAACAGGGTTGGATCTGTAGAAACTTCTGAGGACGGATAGCTTTAAAAGATGTCATTAGTCAATGGTCGACAATATGAGAATCAATGCAACAATGATGGTGATCTAGAGATGATGATCGAGCGATGATGATCCATATTTGATGATCCAGTGATGATGATCAAACGATGATGTCCATAGATTGTGTGTAGTTGTGACGATGAACGGGTCGAGATAATACCTTCCTAGTTAAGAGGGAGTGTTGTTGAAAATGTAACTTTGGAAGATATTCTATTGTATTTTATTATTGTATTTTATTGTACCTCTGTCAGAGATTTTTTTTCCTCCATTCGAGGATGTCATTATTGTAATTGGTCATGCCAGAATATCGAGGTAAACCTTCGTTGTAATTCGGGGAAATAGTCCCCAGAAGAAGTATTATATAAAATGTATTTTGAGTCTTCCTATATAGGTTGGCCGCAATTAGAGAATCTGGACAACCTAGTTAGGCAAGTGAGTCACACAACTGAAGAATATAAATAGGGAGCCACCCTCCCTCATTTATAGACACTCACTCACTCAAGTTCGCTAAAGAAAGAGAGAGAAAAGTGTGCCAGTGTGAGAAGAAGAAGAAGCCGTCAAAGACATCTTTCTCTAGGTATTTTATCTTGGTTTGACATTGTACTTAGTGACATAACTATTCTGAAGAAATTTGCAAGGTTTTCTCCTTTATTGTTTCCCTGAAGAAAATATTTGTGTTCTTGTGTATTTCTATGCGTGTCTATCTTTCAGTTTAAAGATCTAACATAATTGAATTAAAGTGCAAACTCTAATAGGTGAATGCTTCTTCAATGAACCCAATCAACTACTTTGTTGTTGCCCCATCCAAGAAACATAGAAAGCTCCACAAACAAACTCACACCAACTTCCCAGCCTGAAGTGTGGTGAAGAGCTATCTGCAACTGTAGCTACAACTACAACTCTTATACCATTTGTCATGGGGTTGGATTAGCGCTAGTCAAAACTGACCCCCCGAGTTCCTGTGTGACACTACCCGAAAGCTAACCTAGGGCACAACCAACTCGACAACACTCCAATAGACTATGGATCTCCGCAAAAACCTTCTTACTTATCGATTCTTCTGTTAGCCTTTATGTTAGATTATTGTATTATACTTAGACAAATTTCATTCACTTAGGAATCCCAAATAAATTGTAAACAACAGTTACAACTCTTAGCCAATAAACAATACACAAGATATATAGGAGCACCCCAAACTGGCCATGTTGTTATACTTAGCAGATTTTACAAGTTACAATAGTACAAAGATAACAAGGGTGCCCATAGGCCAAACCTATTGATGTATTTGTAACTTCAGAATGTATTCACTTGTATATTTTATATTGTATTTCATTGTACCCCGACTGAGATGTTTGTTCCTCCGATCGGGAGAGTCATTAATATAATAAAGTCATGTAAAGTCATTGAGGTTAACCCTCCTTTACAAGTCAGGGCAATAGTCCCCACAATTGAGTTGAGGATAACCCTCCAATTGTAAGTCAGGGCAATAGTCCCCACAGTTGAGGGGTATTAGGGTTATTAGAATCTCCTAGTGAGGTCAGTCTTGTAGAGTAATTATCAAGTGGAAAACAAGTATAAATAGAGAGTGAGACTCTCTATTTAAAACACACACACACTCAACTATAGCACATGAGTGAGAGAAGAGGAGCTTGCACAAGTGAGAGAGAGAACAACTGCCAGTAATCATGTTTGTGTCTTTGGGATTTACTTTTTCCATTGGTGATCATTATATCTTGAGGAAGTTGTGGGGATTTCTCCTTTATGGTTTCCCCAAGGAAAACTCTTTGTGTCTCTTGTCTCTTGTGATTATTGTTGTGCATGTTATTCTCTTAGACAAGATCCTAGATCATATTGATTAAATGATAAAATTCTAACATGGTATCAGAGTTAACCTGAGAAGAAGACATTGCACAGCTGAAAAAGATAAGGATTCTTACTTTTTGTGTCTCCCTCCATAGATCATCAACAAAAAGAGGCTAGTCTAACTCTCCATTAAAGGGCGCATCTTTCTGTCGAAGCAGAATTTGATTCCAGGCATTTTCAATTTTTAACGTGTCACTACTACAGGAAATTAGAGCTTTTCACAGAAGAGGAATTTTTGAGTGAGCCCTAGATAGGATTTATATCCTCCTCAAAATTGAAATTTAGAGACCAAGATCAAAATTTTTGGTTGGGTAAAACTCTGGGAAAGTCAAACCCTATTTTGACCCTAGACCATAAAACCCTAAAAGACTAAAACTGGTCATTTTGGTGCATTCGCTATATCTAGAGATTAGAGAAGGCTCAGGAGCCAAAAATTTTATAGTTCGAAGATAAATTTTGAATGTACCCTTTTTAAAAGTTTCAGCCTCATATTCGCTATATTCTGGGAGATATGATTCCTCCAAATAAGGGTTCCAGCCTCTCCCGGGATTCATCCCTAAACAGGACACCTAGGGAAAATTGCTATATCTCGGGCTATGAAGATTCAAATTAAATTTCTCAAGATGTTCTAGATAAGGCATAGAATTTAATTTATGTGGTAAAAGTTTCAGACCCCGAAGGTGAAACAGTGACACATGTCAGTCTATAGAAGTTCGTTATGTTGAACAGTCCTTAAATAAGTCACCTTGGGAAAAATATCATAAGTCCCAATTGGTGAAACCAATTATGCTAAAACCTATGGTGTTGGAAAGAGGAAAGATGAAGCTACCTCAGTGCAAAGGTTTAGACACATAGGAGTAGTACTTTCAGATATATTTCAGAAACAATATCAGGAAATTCTGCATAAGAAATTGAGAAAACTAGGGCATCAGATATTTTGCAGTTCTAATCATAGTTTTGGGAAAATGAGTATATTGCTAAGCTCGCCTTGAGGAGGCGCATATTTCTATCCAATCAGATCTAAAAGATTACAAGTTTTGAAAATTAGGGTTTCTCTGACAAACCCTAGATCATCCAGATCTGNAGATCTAATCTTTTTCTATTTACATTTGAGGTTCTCATTTCAAAATGACCTATCACACCAGCTTGATGACAAGCTTGGTGAAGCTGAAAACTTCCAAGTATGGACGTGTAGGACCTCCATGATCCTTGAAGAAATTGACTTGGATCAGTTCTAAGAGCCAGAGGGAGATGTGGCTAAGGCTAGAGCCAAGAGAATCATTGCAGATTCTATTAAAGAGCATCTCTCATGTGTCATCCCTGAAGACAACAAAAGGAAGTGTTCGATGCTATGACGAAGAAATCGAAGAAGAATAAAATATTATTATAACCACCTTGAATGGCCTCCCAGGATCATGGGATTCATTCATTCAAGGAATGTGTGCCATAAGGAAGTGATTATCTTCAACAGACTCTGGGAAGAGTGCACACAAGAAGGAGCTCAACTCATAATAAGAGAAGAGAAGATGGGAGTAACTGAAGATCAAGCTCTCACAGTTCAAAGAAGATCCCTCAAGTGATGAGGAATATGAAGGACTCAATTCTTGAAGAACCTCTCATCCATCTTAGCATTTGGATAAGAAATGATGATGTTATGAATGAAGAAGATGATGAAGTTGAAGGCTCAAGAAGAAGTCTACCCACGAAATATGCATGTGATGGGTAAGTAGCTCATGGTGTTATACAACTCTCCATTGCTACTTATCTAGAATGAAACCTCTTTGCTGACATATTGGATTAGTGCACAATATCAATGATGTCATGGTAGAGATGGAAGGCATCTAGAAAGTTTCCGTGAGATATGGACAAATGTTGTATTGGCTAAAATAGTTTCATGATTATATCTTTATGCATAAGAATTTTCCATTATAAATATGCATTATGAAATGTTTATAACCATACAACTGGTGCATTTGACTTGTAGGAAAGATCGCGTACAATTGCCTACAAGAAAAGAAGGATGAGACTTGTTCCAAAGAACAAGTGATGACAGTTCAAGATTCACTCTAATAATTCAAAATGAAGAATGATGACTAGAATGTAGTGTCAAAGACTTGAAGGGAAGTCCGTAGTATCTTCCATATGGATCTACAAGATCCAACATGCAGGAGATGACAACATCGTGGGACACAAGGCAATATTCGTAGCACGAGGCTTCTCACAGAAACAAGGAATAGACTGCGAAGAGACATTTGCAGCCACTGGAAGTCAAGACACATGACAGTCAGACTCATGTGTGGAAATTAAATAAGGCCTTGTACGAGCTTAGAAGGCACCCATGGGATAACACATAAATGAGGAGCTTTAAGATCACCTAGAGTAATGAAGATCTTAACCTTTGCTACAAGGTTGAAGATGAAATCCTATCAAGGATAACAAGCTCACAGATGGGTGCGAGAAGAACTTTTGAAAAGTTTCAAGATAGAGGATCTTGGTATCCAGTGACCCTAGATGGATACATAGAATATTAGTAGCATAGGAAGCTACTTGTCACTCCGATACATAATGTTTCAATACATAGAGTACGAAAGGCAAAGGGAGAATGATGCTCCACTTCAGAGGGAGTGACTGTAGAATATCCTGAGGTTCGACATGGTACGATAGGATGGAAAGATTACTGATGACTCTAGGCTTCACTGAGAGTAAAGCAAATTCCAACCTTTACTTCAAGGTTGAAGGTGGAAGACCAATGATGCTCCTGTTATATGTCAACGACTTATTCCTGACAAAAAAGTGGAACTCATTAAAGTTGCAAGAAGGAGACTTGCTACCGAGTTTGAGATAAACGACTTGGGTATGGTACTTTCTAGGCATGGAGGTGTGGCAAAGTGCGAATGGAATATCCCTTGGATAAGGGAAGTATGCAGTGGATATCCTGAAGAGGTTTGGGACGATGGACTGTAAGGACATGGCCACACCTATGGCATCGAACTTGAAGCTATTGAGTGATGCTTCATCAAAGTTGACTGATGCTATGATGTAACGTCAAATGATTGGGTCATTTATGTACCTGATGAATACGAGACCATATATTTTCTTTGCTCTGAACACATTGAGCAAGTTCTTGACAGATCCGAGAGATGTTCACTTGATTGCTGCAAAGCATATTCTGAGGCACCTGAAGGGTACAGTTGACTATGGGCTCAAATATGAAGCAAATCAGAAGACTAACCTACATCATTATGTGGATTTTGATTGGGCAGACAATTCCATTGATAGGAAGAGCACTTTGGGGTATTGCTTCAGTATGGGATTAGGTGTGATCTCTTGGTTTAGCAAGAAGCAGTCCTGCATGGCACTGAGTACAGTCGAAGAAGAAGAGGAGCAGTGAAGCTCCAGTTTGTGATCCAGATCGAGATCTCTCAAAAGAGGGAGTTCTAGTATATCCGGTGAGACAGGTTGTTTGAGCATAAGATACTGGTGAAGCTTGTAGGTTTCTCAGACGTAAATGGTCATGTAGGTTTTCCTTAGATGTAATCAGTCCTGGCGAAGCTCGCATGTTATCCTTGGACATAATCATCCCTGGTGTAATTCTATGCTAGAAATGGCCAGAGTGAAGTTTGAGTACTTCAGGGAGAAACTTGGTGTTCTCCAGATAGAGGTTCCTTCCAAGGAGAAGTGATGAGTACGAGGGCCTTTTCGACATGGTGGCAGGATTGGTTCCTCCCATGGTCAGATGTAAGTGTTGTGCCTTTTTGACATGGTGGCAGGATTGGTTCCTCCCATGGTCAGATAAGTGCTGAAGATGTGAAGACCTACGTGGAGGCTAGGTCTACATCCAACAAGGTTGGCTCTGTAGAAATTCTTGTGATGAGTAGTGTTAAGTTAGTAAATTTTCTCCATTTTTGGTTTGTTTTCAATATATCTCAGTTAAGTTTTGGTTTTTCAATTTGAATTTTAGTCCCCTTTAGAAACTCTATGGATGATTGAATAGCTTTTTGAGTCTACTTTCTATAAATTTTATTTGATTTTTTTTGGTCTTTTATATTTTAAAAGGGGTTAAAGAAGTCATATTTTCAAAAGTTGATTCATTAATGTGTTTAGAGAGCAGTTAGACTTGTTTCTTAAACTTAGTAATTCTCTAAACCTCCGACAATTTGGCTGAAAGTTGAAAAACTGCGAGAATTTGGCTTGGCAGTTATTCTTGTAGCGCTAGACAAAATTTTAACAAAGGGCGCGCTACAAGAATATCGCGGCCCTTTGTTTTTTCAAATTTTAAACGGATTTCGATCATGATTGCAGTATCTGAATGACTAATCGCCTTGTGTGAGTGTTTTAACACGTGTTTACTATAGTTTAAGCATGATTTTAGTTGGTTATCAGTCACGAAATAGAGCAGGCTCATCATTGCATAATATGCGGAATCAAATGGACAGAAATCAGCAAATTCCGGTCTAAGCTGGCAAATTTCTCTTTCTATACGCATTATTATTGGAGAGGAGTGCTCGTAATGCATATCAAAATGCTAAAGAGGTGGATTGTGTTCCTGTGAAGAGAAGACAGTGTTTTTAACGCCAGCAAGAAATTAGGGCTTCTTAATTCACGCACCTGCAGTTAAGGAGATGATATGAAGACACCTGTTCTCATAAGAAGAGACCGTTGATACTCCAAAACGAAGCTTTAAGCCACGACAGTTGAGAAATTGGTAGGTGCTTCGATACAAACCCTTATATCTGCAAAATTTGGGTTTTTCTCGCTGCACGATTATCTGGAGAAATTGGTTGCTGGAGATGATAGATTAGGTCATAAAATAAACTTCTCACCACAGAAATAGCTATCTGAAGCTATTATGAGGAATTTGCATGAACAGAGCAGCAAAGTAGCTTTAAACTTATAGCATTCAGCCTGGGAAATTTTAGTGACAGTTTAAACGAAGATTGTTTATCATTTGCTCTCCAATACATTTGAAAACTCTGACAGTATTGCATATTGGTTACAATGAGTTAATTGAATGGATTCTTCTCATGACCTAATGCCAGTGCAAACCATAATCTACAGGAAACAGCACTGAAAGGACTCCTAAACTGATTTGTTATGTTCATCTTTTACACAGAAGGTGTTCAGTTGGTTTGAAAAGCTGTTAAAAATTGTTATGATTTATAGTATCACTTGTTTGGAGAATTATGTTCAATTGCTTGGAGAACATATTGGCTTTCATATACAGGTTTTGATGGCAGTTTTGGCTAGGGTGAATACATTGCAGACAATGGTGTTCTTCTCCTTTTTTCATACAGGCAGTCTCCAGTTGGTCAAATAAACCTGTGGTTGATATTGCTCTTCCAAAATTCTGAAGGTGTGAAGACTTTAGGGCTTGAAAATCTAGGCTGGATGATACACAGAGATTAAAGTGAAATACTGATATTAAAACAGCCACATTCACTGACAATTTTCCATTACATTGAATAACCTGGACATTGCAGTGTTGTTTTGAGTTTGTCCAGGAGTACATAACAGATTGTGGAGGAATTCAAAGAGCAGAAAAACCAGTCTGTAAAACCTATTGGAAACCTAAAACCAGACTGTTTTTGTTTCCTGAAAGAAGAATATGGGGAAAAGTGGCAAAAGTGGTAAGGTCAACAGGGCTGAGCCCACTGACCTAACCTGGATTCAGAAGCTTCCTGACTGTGCAGAACTGTTTCAGCAGGCAGGTTGGTTGAAGTTTTTCAAGAAGATAGATGGTTTCAATGCTCAGGTGTCCTGGAAGTTTGCTAAGGGACTCAAAGATGATATGATCATGATGGATGCTTTGAAATTCAAATTGACTGTGGAGTTAATAGCAAAAGCTACTGAGATCAGCAATGAAGGGGAGCATTGGTTTAAAAAATTGCCTTTTGAGTTTGAACCCCAAAGATACCTATTGCCTAATGTGACTCCTGACTGGAACAAGGGTATCCTCATTCAAAATTTCAGGAAGGAGTGGATTGAGCCCATAAGGATACTTCAAAGTTATGTGACCTGTGAAGGCAGATATTCATTTGTCTTTAAATATCATTTCAGGTTCCTGCAACACATAGTAGGAGTTTCTAAAATGAACTTGCCCTTCTTTTTCTTAAAAAGCCTGCAGAAGATGTCAAGCAAGATAAAGCAGCATGATGATCACACCTCCCAGTCACTTTTTCACCATGGTCTCATCAAATTAATCATCACCACAGTGTTGCAGCATGAGGGAAGGACTTGGGATTTCTTTTTGTTTTGGTCAGATGTTCATCCTCAAAAAGAAGATCAGTAGCCTAAAAGGCAGACTGATAAGGGGAAGGTAATGATCAAAAAGTTAGGTCACTCAGTCAAATCTACAAGTAAAGATGAGGTTAAAGTCAAGAAGGTGACAGAGCAGGTAGCAGAACAAGTAAAGACTGACAGTCAGTTCAAAGTGGCTTCAGATTCCATGAGAAACAAGTACTCATTGTTTGCAGGTGAAGAAGTCCAGCCTTGTCTGAAATCACCACCAGCAGCACATTTTGAGCAAGCTAGGACTATTGATAAAGAGAGAGCTGCTACTCCTGAAGAGGAATTACAAACTAAACAAAGGAGCCCTCTTACCATATTATCTGAAGATGAAGCTTATTTATTGCAGGATGAACAGCAGATTGTTGAGACAGAGCCAAGTACAGAAGCATGTGGAGACTTTCCTACCTCAAGGGTAAAATCAGCAAAATCTAAGAGGAAGAAAAAGATAAATGTAGCTGCATACAGAAGACCGAAAACCAGACCTACTAACAAGCTGAGATGGAACACGAAAAAGCTACTTAACCCCAAACTAGAGTCCAGACAGGAAGCTGTGGTGATTAATTCTTCCTCTAGTGAAAAAACAGAAATTGTTAAGCAGAGCAGGAAAGGTAAGGGAAAGAGAATTGTCAAGCCTTCTTCCTCTTCTCAACCTGCAGACACAAAAAGATTACAATTAGCAAGAGAGATTCAACAGTCCAAGATTAATTTATCTGAAATAGTGCTGGAGATAAGGAATAAACTTTCAAAACAGCTACAAGATGAAGAAGCTAAAATCTGTCCTTTTGAAAGTCATGATTGGGAGGATGAAGATGAACAGATACTCAGAGAAGCAGGCATTTTGGAAGGTCCTGGTGATTCTGCAGATTACACAGACTTTTTAATGAAAGAAGAAAGTATATCAGAGATCCCAAATTTTGATGAAGAGGATGTACAGGAAAGTATTCAGAAATATAGGAAACACATGAAACACCTGCAAGAAACTAATGATGGATTATTCAAAGTTAATCAAGGGCTTGTAGAAGAATTGCTGGATGTTAAAGGTCACAAAGAAGTCCTTAGCAGGAAAATAGTTGCTGACAGGTACTGTACAAAGCTGGAGAAGACTGTTGATCATTTGCAATAGGAAAATGAAGACTTACATAAAAGGTTAATTGACATGGAGAAAAAGGATAAAAGAGCTAAGAAAAGGGTTCGAAGCCTAGATGGAATATCACTTCTTGTTGAGGCAGCTAAGAAGATATGAAACTGTTTTTAGTTAGTGGTTATTTTTGATAAACACTTTTTGTTAAGCATTTGCTATTTTTAGCAATCATGTAATTTTGTAAAAGTAACTTTTTACTTTACCTGCTTAGTGACTCGATGGAGGTAGTTAGGAGGTGGAACCTAACTGATTTTGGGAGAACTTTTTTATTTAAATGAGTTAGCAAGACATTGTTAGGGTTCTGGATTTTGGGAGCATCAGGAGGTCTGCTAGCTGCTTGTACTATCAGACTTGTTTAGAGATAGGTACTGTAACTCTTATATACATTTACTGATGAAATAATGTGATATATGACTCTTTCCCCCACATTTTGTCTATGTTGGCTTTGTTATTGAGCATGTTTTGCTTCTTAAATGGTAATTTCATTGCTAGTTGATGTCTTTTTCTGGTAATGCTTATCTTTTAATGTATGAACCACAGCATAGTATCTTTGTTGGATTTTTGTGATATGTTTGGGCATCTTCATCAGTTTATGTCTATGATTTAGTTGTTGCTTTTACTATGAATGTATTCCCTGCATGATCTTGAAACTTACAACCAAAAACACATAAACAAAACCCTAAACCCTAGTTTGAATTGAGTTTTTTCTCTTGAGATTGTGTTGGCTTGTTCCCCTAGCCTTAGGAACAATTTCTGGCACAAACAAGTAGAATTGAGATATAGCACCATTTGCTCAAGATAGCGGAAGCACTGATGATGATGATGATCTAGGTTTGATGATGTTCCAACTTTGATGATGATCCAGTGACGAAGACTTGTGCTGATGAATTGTGTCAAGATAATACCTTCCTAGTTAAGAGGGAGTGTTGATGTATTTGTAACTTCATAATGTATTCACTTGTATATTTTATAATGTATTTCATTGTACCCTGATGGAGATGTTTGTTCCTTCGATCGAGAAAGTCATTAATATAATAAAGTCATGTAAATTCATTGAGTTTAACCCTCTGTTGTAAGTCGGGGCAATAGTCACCACAATTGAGTTGAGGATAAACCTCCAATTGTAAGATGGGGCAATAGTCCCCACATTTGAGGGGTATTAGGGTCATTAGACTCTCCTAGTGAGGTCGGCCCTGCTAAGTAATTGTCAAGTAGAAAACAAGTATAAATAGAGACTGAGACTCTCTATTTAAAACACACACTCACTCAACTGTAGCACATGAGTGGGAGAAGAGGAGCTCGCACAATTAAGAGAGAGAACAACTGTCGGAGATAATGTTTGTGTCTTTGGGATTTACTTTTTCCATTAGTGCTCATTCTATCTTTGAGGAAGTTGTGGGGTTTTCTCCTTTATGGTTTCCTCGAGGAAAAATCTTTGTGTCTCTTGCCTCTTATGATTATTGTTGTGCATATTATTCTCTCAGATAAGATCCTAGATCATATTGATTAAATGATAAAAATATAACAAAATCCACTTGTGGAAGCACCCAAATAAGCTTCCATTGGAAACCACTAAATATTCAACACTTAACCAAATACGCTTATCGAGCTTCCAATCCGTACTATCTTCCCATCCACGAGTTTCACCACATGTCTGTTGCAGTTTGCGCCCTAGTCATGCTTGCAGTTGTGTGCTCCCTCCCGTGAATACTCAACTCTGCCAATGGGAAGGCTCTCAACCATATTCCTCCCATCTGCAAGCTTGCTAAGGCTTAGCTGATATTCCATTAGAGTTTTCTCATGCAAGGTATGACCCTCTCACGACCCACACCTCTACCTAGAATTGTTAAACTTAGGGTTTTTCATAAAAATTGAATAAACTTGTACTTTAATGCAAATTTAAGCTACAAAATAATACTAAAGTAAAACTACATCAGTAGTAAAAATGTAGCCATTTATTTCATCTCTTTCAAATTCAACACTCACTAAGGATTACTGTGTTAAAGTTAGGGTTTGAAACACAAAAATTAACAACTGTAGATATACATAATAAAATCACAACCTGTAGAGAAGCAACAATAATGAAATAAGTTAACGAACAAAAAATTAAACTAGACTAACAATTAGCAGCAGTAAGAGATCTAACTAATAAAGTAAAAGAAACAAGTATGAGTTGGACCTTCCTTATACTCAGAATTTACTTTCAGATGAAACCTTGTCTCTCAAAACAAGTCACTAAAATGGAACAAATTTGGCTCTTACCTGAGGGCATGGACATATCTAAGAGAGAGAGAGAGAGAGAGAGAGAGAGAGAGAGATTTGTAGGATAGGGATAGACAAGTACAATAGGAGGAATAACAGTCACGACATCCAAAAATCAACCTCAAGATGTTAACAAAGACATCCAACAAGTGTCCAACCGTGGAGGGAATCCTTCAAGGAAACCTTAGCAAGATGGAAACAACACAAATAGACCAAAAATAGTCCACACATGCAACAACTCACTTAAACATCCCACACAAGGAAGTGACCTGCTCAAACAGCCTACAAGAGGCAGCGACCCAGATCAAACAACCCACACAGGGCAATGGCCTGCTCAAAAAAGTTGCAAGAGGTAGAGGTTCACTTCAGAAAACCCACACAGGGAAGTAACTTTCTCAAACAACCTGCAAGAGGCAGTGGCCCACTTCAAATACCCCACACAAGGAAACGACCTACTCAAACAACCTACAAGAGCCAATGACCCACCTCAAACATCCTACATAAGGTAGTAGGCCACTCATACACAACAACGACTATCACAAGGTAGGTAGCAACACCCTAAAACAGTCCACAAAGAGGTTAGCAGTGCCCCACACCAGGCAACAACCCTACCAAACAGACCTTGGCACCTTCAGACAAGGCAACGACATCCTCAACAAGACAGCGATAGGATAAAGGTAACCTTAGATCAGACTTCAAGGTGGGAGACAACCTTCAACAGGAACAACAAGGCAGATGACACACAAAACCGGACCCTAACAAGAGAGGACATTCACAAGAAGTAGCCTTCTAAACCCTTGATGTCATTCAAAACCTTTGAACAGTCAGAAAGAAAATCAGATCTTAGATCTCATCTTCAAGACACACACATAATGAATGCTTATGATTGAATTTACCAACGTAGATCCAAATCCTAGGCTCTATCAAGCGCCGAGATGGATCAAATCTCTCGAGGTGAAAACCTCTTCTTAGGTATCCATTCCTTTGATTCAAACCAAAAGACACATCTTTTTATTTAAGGCCCACATATAATATTTTTTATTATTTTTTATTTTGTTAGGAATGAACATTGAATCATTTCCCCACACATGGTTTTAAAACCGTATGCAAGGCCCTCCTATAACCATGGGTTGTTTAGGAAGCCTTGCACATGGTCTTAAAACCATTTGCAAGGCCCTCCTAAACCATGTACAATAAAACCATGGGTTGTTTAGGAGGCCTTGCACATGGTTTAAAAATGATGTGCAAATCCTCCTAAACCATGGGTTGTTTAGAATTCCTTGCACATGATTTTAAAACCATTTGCATGTTTTTTTCTTGACCCACATTTTTTTACGGATAATTAAATTTTTACTTTTTTTATTGTTTTGTTAGGTAGGAAGATTACAACATCTCCCCCATATTAGATTGTTTTTGTGGCAGACATTTATTTTGGCCTATTAGAAAATTTATTTTTTATTAATAAAAATAATGTTAGGAAAGTGATATTATTTTTTATTTTGTGTTACAAAATCTCTCCCATAATATTCACTATCACTATTATTTTTTGCCGACATGTTACAAACGCTACTAACGTTACATCATGTTACAAGATCTCCCCCATACTGGGCTATAGAGCGCCTCTCGGCGCAATAACCTTTAAGGACTCCAAGAAGGTTTTACCTTCTAATCCTTTAATTACTTTAGGGTTACTCTAAAAGGTTCAAGACGTCACACAAAATAGGAGGGTTACCAAATATAAAATAACTTAAAGGTAAGACGTCTTAAGAGAGGGTTTCATAAGACAAGTTGGAGGGTCAAGTTACCATACTAAAAAGGGGGGTGCTAGCTCATAGGACCAATAAGGGAGAGGTCAACACAAGACCAAACCAAACAAGGGGTGTCATAACAAAGTGGGAAGGAAACCCTTTTACCCACAAGACCAAAGGTGTAACAACAAGGTGGGAAGACAACCCTTTTACCACAAGACCAAATATGTAACAATAAGGTGGGAAGACAAGCCTTTTATTTCCCTCTCTCAATGTATGTGGTCCACGAGTGTTCATAATAACCGAAAATTTTATCATCACTATATAAGGAAGGTTCACACTGGGTGATGTGACCCTCTGGTCCACTTGACTTCTCCTAAAGGTCAAGTCTAGTGACTTCATTGAGGGGTGTCCAGTCCCTTGATGAAACAACCTATCTTAACCATCTAGGAGAGGAGGGCATCACACATCATCATCTTGGTCAACTGACCAAGATCCACTTGGTTAATTTACCGTGAATACACCTATAGGACATGTTTGGTCCTAAACCAATAATATACCTAGTCCCAGACCAAGATGTCTCTGTCTCTACTTGCAAGATATGCTTGGTCCTTATGATCAAGAAATTGTCTGGTCCTTGACTAAAATGCCCTAGAGACAAATAGGATCCCTAGACACATGCTAGGGACTTTTCCATGTCTCTAACCTGGTTGGTCCCATGCTAAGAACCCTAGTATATTGATGGGGGGCCTAAGGTACCTGCTAGAGACTTACAATGCCTGGTTAATTGATCAGGAACCCTAGTTAATTGAATAGGGTTCCATTGTCCCAGAGAGTGGTTCTTGCAAATACATTATCTTTAACAGGGACAACCGAAAATCAATGCACCTCTACCTTGCAAGTCTCTTGCATCTTCTTCTTGGCTCCCTTGCCTTTGGTCTCTTGCCATGCATTTATATAAGTGGGAATCATGTGGGTGCGACCTAAGTGTGGTCGTATGCCCCATGGGCACTTACCTCCTCCAACGCGCTAACAATGTCACCCACAAGCTCTTTGTCTAGCCGACGTGCCTGCTTGCCATGTCAGGTGGCCCAACCCAAAGTTGTGGCTTCCACCCGCCTTTCGCCATGGTGACTTGTCCGCACTTCCAAGCTTTCAAGTCGTGTTACCCATCCGAGCTTCCAACGCACCACAAGCCAAGCTTCCAACCCATGCTAGGATTTTGGCTTGCTTATGGTCACCAATGTTTCCACCGTGCTTCCTTGATGGTGTCTTGCCCAACATTTCCATGCTCTGGGAAAATAAGTGTGGGTGCAAGCTCCCAACACTCGGCCGCATGCGCCATCGGGGTCCCATGCTGCCGATGGGCTCTATGACTTGGCGTGTTGCCTTTCCAAGTCCACAAATATCCCAATGACTCCTCCAACCCACCGGGCTCCCAAGTCGTTCCACTCGAGTGACTTGAATGTGTGAAGTTCGAAAAACTACCCAAGGCACCAAATCCATGACACTTGATCCTTTGCTGCCAATGATCCAAGAGTGCTACCTATAGGTTTGCTTCCCCAGAAGCCCAATCAACATCCACTCTAGTTTCTAGAATCACCTAGAACTTGAAGTGAGAAAATACCTTTTTAATAGGCTAAATGTAACAACCCCCAAGGTGCCTACAATTCAGCTCTTGTGTTAGAGCCTTCCCCACATCCCATCCAGATTTGAAAATAGGGCTTACTCCTAATTCAGATGACCATTCCCGCCCCAAACTGTCCCTGCTGTGAGGCACTATAAAAAAATCCAATAGGATCATTTCCATATAAGGAAGGAACAATGATGTTTCTAGAAGACTTATTATTTCTGCCCTTGTAATGTTCCATATACACACCCACAATATTAGAACTAAGTTTGGAAACATATTTATGACCATTTTAAAAAATAGCCAAGTTCCTAGTCTCCAAATCCCCCAAGTAACAAACATAGGCAGCTCCTTGAAGGATCTAACGTTTGTAACCCAATGAACTAAATTTTTTGTAAAGGAATATCCTTGAGCCTAGCAGACAACAACATGAAGACTATGATAAACTTCCAACCATACCTGCAAGGAGAAAAGGCAATATACAAACAGGTGGTCAACTGATTCAGCACCCTTGTTACATAAAATGCAACAATTTTGTTCAATACCTCCTCTCTTTAAGAAATCAACCCAAGTCATCACTTTATTCTCCAAAACTAACCAACAGAAGCACTTCAATTTTAAAGGAGCATGTCAACTTACTTTATGAATAGCCAACCTACCGATTTCTCCTTGCTGCTGTAAGTATCGCGTGGGGACACATAACTTTAACCTGGCTAATCACAACCTCTAAAACCAACAGTTTTTAGGATCTTGCAAGGAATCTTGAAACATGGAACCTTTCATTTATCACAAGCGAGAAAAAAGACTATTGAAAAGAGCGAGCAGTATTCATTTTCCAAGAAAGATCCTTTCAGATAAAAAAAAACATTTATCGATCACAATTGGAAGATACAAAGATCACTTAACTTTGAGTCCCATTGAAGAGGAAACTCTCTGATCAAAGAAAGGAAGTGTAGATCTCTGGTTCCATTTAATCCCAACAAGGAAACTTTACAAGTCAAGAAAACAACTCATTTACAGTGCAGAAGAAATGAGTCTTTTGAGTTTCAAACAGAGGAATGTCGAAGAGAGGACGGATGGATGCCACGATGATATGGCATATATTATTCAAGCGTATAAATACTTCTTAAGAAAATAAAAATTTCACTGTTCCAAAATTCTCCATAGAGCCAACTTTCATTTCTCCCCCCACTTGAGAGTACCTTTTTCTTGTGTCTTTGGTATCTTCTATGGACATTGTCTTCACCTTTATCATTGCATTGGGTTCCTTAATTTCTTTTACATTTTTCATTATGAAGGAACTACAACCATATCCTTTTATTTCTTGAAGTGTTTTCAAATTGAAATAACTCTTTGGAAATATCTTTAATGTTGAGCATTCTACTATAATAAATATTTTATGTAATGGCATTGCTCCTCCTTTTACCATCGGTAACTCTTCTAACTCAAGCAACCCAACAAGTGAAAACATTTCCCATAAAGAGAATGCCCCTTCCTCACCAAATTCCTGAGGAACCTTCTTTAACCTTGAGCATTCAATTATTTCTAATCTCTTCAAACTCTGCAACTTATGCAAATGTAGAAGCTCTTCTAACACATCACACTTGTATAATGTAAGAGTAGTCATACTTTGAAAATCACAAAAAGTTCTTTCCACTTTAACCAAGTCAGGGCATTCCAGATACAGTCTTCTCAACTTTGACATTTTACTCATGTCACTGGGTAGATATTTCATATTTGTGAGGTCTAACATGAGGTGTCCATTTCAATCATATTCCCTAATGTGCCTTATGTAATAACATCTCCATTGTTTGTCAGGTCTAACCGAGAGAAGTTGTTTAAGCAGACCAAAGTTGTCAATGTCCATCTCAAATGGTATTGTGCCCAATATGCCATGCAATCACGATCATGATCCCATCCATCAACCAAGTGCCCACAACTACGTCTTTTTGAAGCATGTTTAGAAAGTGTGGTCGTTGTGTTGATGTCATTGTAAGTGTGCTTGGTAGGTATGCCTGGATTCCTATGCCCATCACATTCACATATATTGCAAGTGCCTTTTATATATGCACTTATCACGTCATGTCAGTCACAATTACCTCTGGTAAGTTATGTCCAAGTGCACCTAGAAAGTCCTTCCGGTAAGGTGCCTCCAAGTACACCTAGTCTCCTTATGCCCAAGTGCACCCAAAGAGGTACACCTGCAAGTACACAGAGTCAACATCTATCCTCGACATGCATCTAAGTGCCTCTAGCTGACATGTGTCCAACCAAGTGTGGCCACTTAGTTTTCCTAGCCAATGTGCCTCTAACCGAGTATGTCGACTCCTCTACAAATCGATCAGTTCTTCTTGTCACTTCACTCATCATGTCTTGTGCATGACTATAGGTGAGGTTTTCCACAACAACCTTCACTGCCTCACCAAGTTCTCTTGGTTTTTCCAACTTATGCAACTTACCAATGGTCTATAGTGTGCCTTTCCTTCGGGCAAGGGAATTCTACATATTTGTTGTGTCCCTTGTCTATGGGCCAAGGCACCCAAACCGACTCATCTAGCCATCAAACACTCTTCATGCATGTCCATTCTGATAAGTAACCATAAAGGTGATTGTGTGATGGAGGTGTTAGAAGCCTCTCAAGGAAAGGGCCTTTATAGAAGAAGTTATTTAAAAATGATTTTAATTTAAACTTATAACCCTATTAAATACCCCACAAAAAACAACTTCTGCCCTATTATGGATGAGTGAAGTGTGCCTCCATGATAAGTGAAGCATTCACACGAAATGCACATTAATGAAATTTGATTACTAAGTCCTACAATTAAAAAAAAAGCTTCAATGGAAACTATAATAACATTCCATCATAGGGAGGCAAGCATGAAGCTAACAAAAGCAAACTCATTTTCAAAAAATATTCTGTGGAATCTGTAGGTTTTCTTAAGCTAATTTTAAGAATGCACCAAACAATACAATATACAGTTAGGTACAATGGTGTTGTCTGTTTACATTATCTATATTTATGTCTACAAATATTGGATTTTTTAGATTTAATATCCAATTTGATAAAAGAAGATACACCTTAGGTATTTGACATGAATCAAAGATATTTCATATTTGACATGAATCAAAGATATTTCCCATGATTATGGTTACTCATGGTTATGCATCAAAGCTTTTCTTTTTGCTCTTGTTTTATATTGAAAAATTTTACTTGCTTTCTAACCTTATCCGAGCCATGCATTATGGAACTTGTTATAAAACATTTCCAAAATGTTTTATACAATAAGTCAGCTAAAAATAATTTTGGCTCAAACTTATAACTCTATTAAAAAAACATCTTTTTCCCTAATGATGATGAGTGAAACATGCTCTCGAGGATAAATGAAGCATTCACTTCAGATGCACATTGATGAAATTTTATTACGTAGTCCTATACAAATACAAAAAAACATTCCACGTCGATGAAATTTGATTACAAGGTCCTATACAAATAAAAAAAAATGCTTTAATGTTAACTAATAGTAACATTCTATCATAAGCATGCAATGTGATGCGAGAGAAAAAAAAATATTTTATGGTATTAATATGTTTCTTAAAGTCAGTTCTAGGAATGTAAGAAATAATATGTTCTTAGATAAGATGGTAGTGTTCTTGGTTTATACATTATCTAAATTTATGTGTATAAATATTGGACTTTTTTTAGTTTTTAATATTGGAGTAAGCTAGCTATGGAGCAATCCTCCCTCATCGGACGGAGGAGGAGCAAAGTTAGCATTGACTTTGCTCCTCCTCCGTCCGATGGAGGGAGGTTTGCTCCATAGCTAGCTCACTCCTTTAATATCTAGTTTGATAAAAGAGTATCTGTTTTAGGTCTTTGACATGAGTTGAAGATGTTTGACATTGTTATGTTTACTTATGGTTATGTATTCAAGTTTTTGTCTTTGCTCTTATTCTGATTTTTTTTTTTCTATCTTTGTCCAAGCTAAGTATTATTTATGAGTGCTCTCTATATACCAAAACAAATTAATAGGTTTTAATTGACTTCAATTATCTCAATACCATTGTGCAATGTATATCTAGATAAAACTTGATTTGTTATGCCTATCATTTTCCTTTTATTATGCTTACTTCATTGTTTTTGAAGTGCTTTTATTCCATTAATGCTTAGCAAAGAAATGGATATTATCTTTTAATAGATTCAAGTAAACAGGCAGATGGTCTCTCTAAACAGGCCCTCAATTTGGATATGGGATATGGTTTCTTCACGGAAACTTTGGATGCAATGGTCATTAATCAAGGCCATTTTGTTCTTTTTTAGTGCTGCTGAGTCTTATTGTTTTTTCAGCATGTTTTTCAGCATCTGATTGATCATCATTTTCTGTTCTGTATGAGACCTTTCTGCTAGTGAGTTTTGCTCTGGAATGTCTGTTTGACGATCATCTTCGAACTTTTACAGTATATTCTAACCTGATATATATCAGGGATGATGAGAAAAGTCTGCTATGATCAGACTTTTTGTCTTCTTTCTGATTGGCATAGTCAGCTTTGTTTCTGCATTATGTTTCTGCATTATGTGACCATAAGATGCTATATGTAAATGATGTCTTTTGATTCCTATGAATAACAAAGAGTGGTATTTTTTCCTCTGAAAAAAAAAAGATTCAAGTAAATCAATAATTTTTAAACTTCTAAATTTTCACATAATCATCAACTCATAATGCCATACTTTTTACATCTTCAAAAGAAATTACTAATTAAAGACATGCCAAAAAAAAATGACAAAAATATCAATCTACATGTAATTATAAATACTTCAAGCCAAGCTAGTTTTAAGTCATGAAAATCAATAGGTTTTAAATGACTTCTAATTTTTTTACAAATTTTGTTTTTTAATGTTGATTTTTTAGCAGCATTGAGAGCCATTCTCTGGGAGAATGAAGGCATGAAAGAATGGAGGCACCATGTTAGTTACTAGGAATATTATTCAGCCTAGGGTTCAAGCACCTGGTCAGTGAGCAGGAAGATGATTCAATTTGGGACAAAGGCACTTAGTCTATTACCAAGATGTTGACTTTGGTCAACTTGATTCAACCTGGGGCTAAGGCACTTGGTCAGTTACCAGGCCAACACAAAATCCCTAGATTGGGTCTAGGCAGTTGATGTACTCCTCTCCTTGGTCATTGGGCTATGGAACCTCCTTAAGGCACTGACCACCCCTTGTTGGAATAACTAGCATATGACATTGGTGTTAGTGGGGAGAACAAGACATCCAAAGAATAATCTTCCTTGTATATGATGATGTACTTTGAGTTGACACGTATGCACCATGAAGACCAAGAGAAGGACTAAGACCTTATCTAAGATGACTTGCCTAAGAAGACTCTACTAATAGCCCAAGTGAAATATCAATAACCCTAATAACGTGTTAAAAGCCCATCATGAAATTACAAGAACGCTAACTAAAGTATTAACATTATTTTTTAATTATTAAATTAAAAAATACAAAAGTGGTTTTTGGGTTAGCGATGTCTTGCGTATGGATTTTTTCCCTTGTTTTACTATGAAATATAAATAAGGGGCACTCTCAAGAGATCAAATATATTCATTATATCATCATCATCTCTGTCCAAAAAACCTTGTATGGGGTATCTTGAGTTGTTGCTTGTCTTATTTATGTCAACATTGAGGGTTTGATCCATCTCAATTGTCTTGTCTTCTTTATCTCAGTGTTGAGGGTTTGGATCAGCTAAAACAACCTCACCATTTTGTGGCTTAGTCTCTAAAGGGATACCGTTACCTCCTTAGGGAGAATCCTATTTAACCGACCATTTGCACCGATCGGACGACCGCAGTCGTCGGACGTGACCGCTCACGCGACTGCGGTCGTCCGATCGGTGCAAACGGTCGGTTCGAAAGTGAACTCCCCTCCTTAGGCCTATCTTCCCCCCTATAAGGGTTGTCGCGGCTCAGAATAGATCCTAGAAGGGATGTCGTGACTCAGATCAGACCCTAGAAGGGGTGTCGTCAGCATCTGAAGCGGATTTAGAGCCTGCATCTCCTCCTATAGGCATGCCCTCAGTAGTTTGAGCAGGATGATGTCGTTGCCTCCTAGAGGGTTGTCGTCATCAGTATTGAGTAGGTTTAGGGCTAGCGTCATCTCCACTAAGGTTGATGTCTTCATTTGTAGCAAGTCCGGGGCTTGCGTCATCTTCCTAGGGCTGTCATCATCTACAACAGGTCTAATGTTGTCATTTGAAGGTGGACAATGGGCTGCATTCATATTCCAGAGGGTTCATCTATGTTTCTCTTGGTATGTAATAAGCCCTAGGGGCATCTTTGTAAAGTATGCTCATATATATTTGCTCATGTAATTTTTAGTCATCTCATATACATGAAGATTATTCTTTGTTGGGGTTTCATACTTTAAAAGATGTCCCCAGGGTAAAACTGTGTTCATTGTGATGGTGTGCTTCTAGTGACTATTTATATCAGTTCTGTAATTGATAATCTTAGTTTAAGGAATATATCGGCTAAAAGCTTAAAAGAATGTTTTAATTTAAAAATCAAGCCTGCAAAGTTTGTAGTCAGATCTGCAAAAAAAATTAACATGGTATTAGAGCTAAGGGCATGAAGAGCACTATATTGAGCATGTTACAATGGCCTATGTAGATTTTGGTGCAGATGTAAGAAGTTTGCAAACCTGAGTCAAGAGTTTTATAAATCTGATTTAGCAGACTTGATCAAGCAAAAATGGCTTCAGTCTCATTCAGACCAAAAAACAGACTTGAAGGGCCTCCAATTTCAACTCTTGGAAGGCTAGGTTCTTGGCTACCCTAGAGGAAAATGATCTTGATGATTAGTCATCAATGTTGTAGAAAAAACTACAACAAATGCAGGAAGAGCAACATGCAGGAAGAAGCAAGCCAAGGAAAGAAGAATCATCTATGATTCAATCAAGGACAATTTGATGCATGCCATAACTCCATTAAAGACTGCTAAAGAATGCTTTGATACCTTGACAAATCTATATGAAAGGAAAGCTCCCAGTCAGAAGAGGGTCCTGAAGAATAAGCTTCGTACTTTGAAGTTGGAAAATGATGGTGTGGCTTCATTCTTCAGAAAGATTTCTTAGGTAAGGCATCAACTCTTAGGTATTGGTGTTACAGTAGATGATGATGATCTTGTCCAAACTATTGTTGATGGTTTTCCAAGTTCATGGGAAACATTTCTATCTACTCTAAATGGTTGTGAAGTCCAACCAGATTTTGAAAGACTATGGCACAATTACTTGCAAGAGGAAAAAAGAATGCAAAGCAGAAATGGTGGCTCTAAGGAAGGGAATATTGCTCTTGTTGCCAAGACAAGGAAACGCAAGAAGTTCTTTCATCAAAAGAACAAGGACAAAAATCCCCTAGGTAAGCACTTTGATTGGTTAAAGATAAGACGTTTCAGTTGTCAAAATATGGGAAATTATGCCAGAGATTGTCACAAACAAAAAAGAAAATTCAAATGAAAATTTCATGCATTTGCTGCTGCAAAAGAAGAAGAACCTAAGAAAAAGAAAGTTAATTGATCTTCCAATAATCAAGAACTAAGGAAAGAGTACTATCGTGTTTTAGCTCTCTCCGGTTCCATCACCAATAGTGTTGAGTCTTGGTTGGTGGATAGTGGAGCTTCCAAACATATGATAGTATTTTGAGGAGCTCTTACAGACTCCAAATAAAAGAAATTTCCTGCTCAAGTGGAACTTGAAAATGATGCCACCTATGAAATTAAAGGAATTGGTTCAGCCTCCTTTCAATTAGACTTGGGGACTATGTTACATATTGATGAGATACTATATGTTCCTGGTCTAAAGAAGAATCTCCTCTCTGTTGTTGTTTTAGAAGAGAAAGGTTACAAAGTAATCTTCATGGATAGAAAGGCCCTCTTATGGCCAAAGGATGGAGAGATGAGTTCAACTATGATGGTTGCAGGTCGAGAGGGAGGTCTCTACAAGGCATTTGGGCATTCAATTGAGGCATTAACCCACGATACAATCAATTCCTATGAGTTATGGCATTGAAGGTTTGGACACTTTCATTATAAAGCTCTTCCTAGTCTACAAAAGATGGTAGTATGTATGCTTGAATTTTCTTTTGAGAATGATGGTGTTTGTAGAGTTTGTGCTCTTGGCAAGAATGCCAAGAAATCTTTTCCTATCAATAGCAGAAGATATAAAAGGATCTTGGATCTAATTCATTCATATATATGTGGACCTATGACTACACCTTTTGTGAGTGGTTGTTTATATTATGTAATTTTTATTGATTATTGCTCCTGCAAATCTTGGATCTATTTTCTAAAGATTAAAAATGAAACTTTTGATAAGTTCCAAGAATTCAAGGCACTGATTGAAAATCAAACAGGAAGGCGCATCTGTACCTTGAGGTCGGATAATGGGGGTGAGTTTGAATCTCATCAATTTGAGAGAAGCAAGGATCAAGAAAGAGCTAACTATTCCTTACAACCCTCAATAGAATGGGGTTGTAGAAAGGAAAAATAGGACAATATGCGAAGTTGCCAGATCCATGCTATGTGACCAAGATCTTCCTCTGTCTCTATGGGCTGAGGTTTTCAGTATCGATGTATATATCCAAAACATAATCCCTCATGCTATTCGGGGGGAAAAGACTCCAGAAGAAGTGTTTACATGTAAGATACCAACAATTCACCACATGATGATTTTTGGCAGTCCAACCTATATCCATGTGCCAAAAGAAAAGTGAACAAAGTTGGAGCCTTCCGGGAAGAAATATACGTTTGTTGGATATAGTGAAACCTCAAAAGGCTATTGTATCTATGTTCCTGGTTCGAGATACATTGAGGTCAGTAGAGATGTGATATTCTATGAAGAAGCTGCTTTTCGTCATTCCATAAAGCTCCCATATGACTTGGAAGCTCCTTCTTTAGAAAACCTAGATCCTCCTTATTCAAATGACAAGAGGGTGGAGGATAATGAGCCTTTAGTCCCAGTTGATTCCATAGAACCGGAAGAGCTTTTAGAAAGGTTGCTTGAGGCTCCTCCTACCAAAATAAGACTTGCTTTGTTTCGTGAAAATTTGTAGGAAGCAGAAAAGCATTCAACTCCTTCAAGAGCTTTCAAGGAAATCAATAAGCCTTAAAGGTACTCTGGTCTTATAACTCAGTTGGGGCACATCATGGATGCAGAGCCTTCCACCTATGAAGAAGCAGCCAGCTAGCAGGTATGGCAAGATGCAATGACAAAAGAATACAGAATCTGTAGTAACTTCTAAATGGATTTACAAAATCAAACATGCTGCTGATGGAAGTATTGAAAAATATAAAGCAAGGTTTGTAGCTCACGATTTCTCTCAAAAGGAAGGTATAAATTACGATGAAACCTTTGCTCCAGTTGCCAGATACACCTCCATCATAATGATTATTTACCTCATTGCAGTTATGGAATGGAAACTTCACCAAATGGATGTGAATTCAACTTTTCTTAGTGGTAAAGTTGAAGAAGAAGTCTATACAGAGCAACCAAAAGGTTTTGTGGGCCATCGGATGGAATGCCATGTATGTAAGCTGAAGAAAGCCTTGTATGGGCTTAAACAAGCTCCAAGGGCCTAGTATGCAAGAATTGACAGTTACCTTCATAGCTTGGGTTTCTCCAAGAGTGTTGCTGACCCCAACCTGTATTTCAAGGTTGTTCATAACCATCCCCTGATCTTGGTCTTATTTGTTGATGACTTGTTCCTTACTGGAAAGGAACAACTGATAGCTCAGTGTAAGAGGGAGCTCACTTCAGAATTTGAAACGAAAGATCTGAGTCCAATGCACTATTTTCTTGGTCTAGAGATATGGCAAAAGATAGACGAGATATTCTTTTCACAAGGGAAGTATGCAGTTGATGTATTACAAAGCTTTGGGATGTAAGATTGCAAAGCCATGAGCACACCTATGGTGTCAAACCTGAAGAAGCTACATGAGACAACTTCTTTTTCAAAACTAGTGGATCCTACCTTGTACCGACAACTTATTGGATCATTGATGTACTTAGTACATACTAGACTAGATACATGCTATGCAGTAAGTGCACTAGGTCAATTTATGTCCAAGTTTAAGCACATACATTGGATAGCTGCGAAACATGTGCTTGGATACCTGTGGGGCACTATTGCTTATGGGCTCATATACACTTCTAGCAGTGGAGTGATGTTACTTGGTTATGCTGACTTTGATTGGACTGGCAGTGCAATGGATCAGAAGAGCACATTTGGGTATTGCTTCAGTATGGGATCAACCATGATCTCTTGGTCCAACAAGAAGCAGGGATCTATAGCGCAAAGCATAACATAAGCAAGTGATGCCTGCCGAGAAGTAGTGTGGCTTAATAAGATACTTGCTGAATTGTTTGGTGAGAAGCGTGATCCAACCATTATCCATTGTGATAACTAGAATTGCATGAAGCTCTCAAAGAATTTAGTGTTTCGTGAGAGATCGAAACACATTGAGATGAAGTATTACTTCATCAGAGATATGGTCCAGAGACGTGCCATGAGACTTCGGTACATTCGTACATATGAGTAGATAGCAGATGTGTTGACCAAGCCTCTATACTTGATGAAGTTTGTGTACTTCTGAGACAAGCTTGGCACTGCAAAGAATGCCTCTATGGCTAAGATGGATTGTTGTTTTTTTAGCAGCATCGTGAGCCATTCTCTGGGCTAATGGAGGCATTTGGTCAGTTACCAGGAATATTATTTAGCCTGGGGTTGAGGCACTTGGTCAGTTACCAGGAAGATGATTCAATCTAGGACTAAGGTACTTGGTCCGTTAACAAGATGTTGACTTTGGTCAACTTGTTTCAGCCTGGGGTTGAAGCAGCTGGTCAGTTACCAGGCCAACACAAAAGCCCTAGACTGTGTCTAGGTTGTTGATGTACTCCTCTCCTTGGTCATTGGGCTATGAGACCACCTCAAGGGACTGGCCACCCCTTGTTGAAGTAACTAGCATATGACCTTGGTGTTAGTGGAGAGAACAAGACATCAAAAGAATAATCTTCTTTGTATATGATGATGTACTTTGAGTTGGCACATGTAGACCATGAAGACCAAGAGAAGGGCTAATACTTTGCCTAAGACGACTTGCCTAAGAAGATTGGACTAATAACCCAAAGTAAAATGTTAATAATCCTAATAAGGTGTTAAAAGGGCATGACAAAATTACAAAGACCTTGACTAAAATATTAAAGTTTTTTTTTTAAATTATTAAATTAAAATATACAAAAATAGTTTTTAGGTTAGTGGTTTCCTTGATTTTACCCCTTGTTTTACTGATGAAATATAAATAAGGACAACTCTCCAGAGTCCAGAGATCCAATATTCATTCTATCATCATCATCTCTGTACCAAAAAATATTAGAATGGGGTATCTTGAACTGTTGCTTGTCTTCTTTGTCTCAGCATTGAGGGTTTGATCAATCTCAGCTGTCTTGTCCTTTTTATCTCAGCGTTGAGGATTTTGATCAGCTAAAATAGCCTCACCATTTCTTGGATTAGTTCCTACCCCTAGAGGGCTGCGGTCACCCCTAGAAGGCCTGCCGTGGCTCGGAACAGGTTCTAGAAGGGCTGCCGTCAGCATCTGAAGCAGATTTAGAGCCTGCATTTCCTCCTACAGGCCTGCCGTCAGCAGTTTGAGCAGGGTCAAGGTTGCTGTTGCCTCCTGGAGGTATGCGGTCATCAGTTTTGAGCAGGTTCAGGGCTGGCGTCATCTCCATTAAGGTTGATGTCTTCGTTTGTAGCAAGTCCAGGGCTTGCGTCATTTTCCTAGGGCTGTCATCATTACAGCAGGTCTAATCTCATCATCTGAAGGTGGACAGTGGGCTGCATTCAGATTCTAGAGGGTTTATCTCTGTTTCTTAGTATGTAATAAGCCCTAGGGGCATCTTCGTAAAGTCTGCTCATCTAATTTTTAGTCATCTCGTATACATGAAGATTATTCTTTGCTGGGGTTTTATACTTTAAAAGGTTTCCCGGGGCAAAATTGTGTTCATTGTGATGGTGAACTTCTAGTGACAATTTATATCAGTTCTGTAATTGATAATCTCAGTTTAATGGACAGATCTGCTAAAACTTAAAAGCTTAAAATAATGTTTTAAAAGGTTTCCCAGGGTAAAATTCTGTTCATTGTGATGGTGAGCTTCTAGTGACAATTTATATCAGTTCTCTAATTGATAATCTCAGTTTAATGGACAGATCTGCTAAAAGCTTAAAATAATGTTTTAAGTGTTGATTTTGCACATAAAAGTCAAGCCTGCAAAGTTTGTAATCAGATCTGCAATAACAATTTAACATTTAAGTCATGAAAGATCAACATGTTTTAAGTGACTTCTAATTCTTCTTATAAATTTTGTTATTGAAAAAATACCAAAGGATCGAGCTACCTGTAGATAAGTACGTCCAGTGATGCTAGTTTAAAGAACAATAAGTTTTAAAAGCGCAAATTCTATAATTCTTTTAAGTGACATTTTTAGATATTTTTACTGGAAATATGGTTAAAAATTCAAAGAATTGATTGCTGGATTTGCATTTAATATGATCAATTCAAATCCAAAACCAGAAAACATTGCATCTATTTACACAATTTCATTGAAGACAAATTTATATAGTTGAATCTGATAAAAAAAACGCCCTATAAAATACTTTTAAAGTTTTTACCAAACTAAATTATCATTATTGCCAGACTAATAAGAGGTCACTCATGCTTGCCCTCTATGCTATTTCCATACAAGTAGGAAGGGAGTGATAAACCGATTCAGATGCAGTGAATGGCGTTCTGTTTTTAATCAATGCAAGGGTAATGAACTGATTCAGATGCAGCCAATGGCGTTCTTTAATCAATGATTAAAGAATGCTTAGGTACTGGCAACGAGCGAATGAGTTATGCATACATTTTGCAGACAAGGTAATTCAGGGTTTCAACCAGCAATAACGAGAGGTAACAAACTACATGCCATTACATTTCAATTTATATAGATGTAGTTCTCTGAATTGGTTCAACCTTTTGGTATTAAAACATGTGAAAGTAAATGGAATAATTAGATTGACGCTGTTTATATTTTAGAATTTGCCGATTAGCAAGTATGCTTTTTCTAAATTGTAAGAGGATGGACAAGTTTCACAAAAACAAGTAAAAGTAAATGGATTGAGTTGATCAACCATGATAAGATATGATGGAGAGCGGAGTCGAGGGTTTACAGAGTTCTAACATTTCTGCGGGATTATGGAGCTCTCAGGCGACAACATGCTCGGGCATTCTCGGCGCAAAATGCTAATGCTGTTACTGGGTTGCCTTTTTTACCTCACTAAACCTTTTTATCGGCTTCTCTTGGCGCAGGTTATATTGTGCTGGGGTTTCTATATGAGCCTGCACTCCCTGTTTCTCTGTTTTGTTCTTAGACTGTCGGCCCTTATCCACTTATTGTTTCTCTGTGTTTGCTGACCTTTGGATTGATGTGCTCCCTCGCCACCGCCGATGACTGGAGTCCATCCTCAAAGCTGAGGACTAGTACCAACCAGCCTAAAAGAAGTGGGAATAACAAATCATCGGTTATGGCTTAGACTACGGTTTTTGTGGTCTCTCGTCACTGTTTTTGTTTTATCTGCCACCCTTCCTTCTGCGTCGTTGTTTTAGGGCTTTGGAAGATGACATAAGATCCTTCTCCTATTCTGCCGGAGCACGTTCTGCTGTCCTTATTTGACTGACTGTGTTTTGTTTCAGTGGAAGAGTAACCCCCTGGTACCCTATACTAGGGTTTTGTTCCATTCCTTGTCTGCTGTTGGAAACTTCAGTTTTTTTTTTTTAATCTCCTCTTTTTCTCTATAGGCTCGTCTCGACCTTTGAACTTGACCTGGGTTTGCGGGGTATTTGTCTCCTGCCGTTCTTGCTGGTTCTTGGGTTTCAGGTATTGTATCCCTGCAGACTGTTTACATTACCCTAGTTAGGGTTTTACCTTGGGTAAGTCTGCTTGTGTGTGTATCCTTTGATGTCTACCCATACGTTTTTTTATTGGGGTTCTACTGACTAGAAGAACCTTCTTTTTCTTCCTCTTCTACTCGACATGTCAGAAACCCATGATGGTCATCGCGACCCTCAGACAGATCATTGCACTACTCGATTTCGTCGCCGCAGGTCATCTAAGGCACAAAAGATCCAGGAAGGGAAGCTCCGCTTCGTTGTGGGTCATGACATTTACCTTGACAAGGTGGAAGCTTTGTGCTCGCGAGCGCTCATCGGTCGTTTGGAGTATGCCTCTATGGGGAAAAAAAACTGGTTCGAGTGGGCCTCAGAACACTGGAAGCCTTTCCTCTCCTATGTACCTGCTATCAGTCTGCTAGTTAGGGGTTGGATCGTTTTTGTTTTTCTCGACGCTGAACATGCCACCACTATCCTTAACAGGCTATGGTGCGTAGGCAAGGGCTCTCTTGTCTTGGACAGATGGCATTCACATTTTGATCCTGCCCGGGAGAGGATAAAAAAGCGCCATTTATGGACGTTGATGCCTGGGCTACCATTCCCATTGTGGAATCGTTCCCTATTAGAAGGCATAGGGGATACAATTGGACGCTTTGTGGCCGTAGAGGACGATTTTATGAATGTCTATGATAAAAAAATTGCCCGCATTCTAGTGGAGATGGACATAACAAAAGGTCTCCCAGCTAAGATTGAAATTCTCTGTCGGGATCGTGTCTTCAACTAGCGACTTGATTTTCTTGGAGTCCCTTTCAGATGCAGCATTTGTCGAGAGACAGGCCATCTGCGTAGATCCTGCCCGACTTCTCGACTTTCCCCGGTTGTACCAACTCTTAGTCCACTATCGGATGCAACTGCGCCTTTCTCCTCTGATCAACTAGATACTTGGGTAAGTGTACCTTTGATCCCTCCTAGTTTATCAACTGATCAACTTAAAAATGCATGTGCACTATATGAAGATGCTAGTGATTTGGAGATTGCGATTCTGGACTCTTGGAGTCGTAAGAAGGACTCAACAAATCCTTCAGCCTCCTGTTTGGAGGCAAGTCTACCTCTTCCCCGGAATGAGTTATTTGGAAATTCTCCACGTTCTCCGACTCCTGCTTCTCCTTTGACCACCTTTGCTCCTCCACCGGCTCCGTCTTCCCATTCCCCTTGCATTGATCTTTCCGTCTCCTCTCCTCGTTCTTTTGTCAATCCCCTTACTTGCAGACTCCCCCTCCATCTTCTTGCCCTCCTTCTTTGATGGACTCTCGCTGCCACCTTTCTCGGGACTTAGTTATCCCTGGGCACGATCTTAACCTGCCTGTGGGCTCTACCCCACATCCTCCGGAAGACGTCCCCACTGTCCCACTCTTCTCCGATAAGGACTCCCCCCCCCCTTGTGATTTCGGGCCCCACTACTTCGGATTCCCCCCACCATAGTCCTGTCATCTCCCCTTCCTTTGCTGATCCAGGATTACAAAAATCCTTGAGCATTTTCTCCGACAAGACCCCGTTATCTCCATCTGTCCTTCCCCTAGAATCCATCAGATTCGAAAATGTAACGATTAGGAGGGGGCAAAAGAAAAAAAAGAAGTCTCCCTCTGAACATGAGCTATCTGGAGCAGCCTCGTACACACCCCTCTCTACTAGACTAAAAAATGCTGCACGTAGTTCTGCTGTTTCCCCCCAAAGGGTCCTTAGAGCCTCGACCCCTCCTCTATTTGATTCCTAATGCGTATACTTTCTTTGAATGTTAGAGGTTTAGGAGGTCTTTCCAAGCAAAAAAGACTTCGACAACTTTTTGTGACCCTCTCCCCTGATATCGTTCTTCTCCAGGAGACTATGACCAATACTTACCCAGCCCTTTTTGCCTTCTCCAAGTTGTTACCAGGCTGAGAATTTTGTGCCCTTAGTTCAAACGGTCTCTCTGGGGGAATCCTCTCCGGCTGGAATCCGAAGTTATTTAAATGTAAAGCTTTTCATACTCTTGCAGGCATTTTGTTAAAAGCTTCAATTCAAGGCTCGTCCTGCTCTCTTTCCATCCTAAACTGCTATGGCCCTTACCTGCATCGTGACTACTTCTGGAATGCCGTGGCCTCGAGTGGCTTGCTCTTGCTTCCAAACCTTATCCTCGCTGGAGATCTGAACTTTACTTTCAATTCCTTTGAGATTTGGGGAAAAAGAGCTCAGCTTGACCCCCTGGGCCCTTTTTTCAACAAACTTTTCTCTGACTTTCATCTTGTGGATATGGCCCCCCCTACTGCAGGACCTACCTGGAGGAATGGTAGGATGAGGGAAGAAGGCATCTCTAAAAGACTTGATCGCTTTCTGTTATTCTCTCAGCTAGTGAACTCTCTCAACAGACATAGGGTTTGGGCACACCGAAGCGAAATATCCGACCACTTCCCTATTTCGCTTGAGTGGGCTTCTCAACAAATTTCTTGTGCTTATCCTTATAAATTCAATCATACTTGGCTAAAAAATGAGAACTTTAACCATTTGATTCAATCTGAATGGCCAAATTTGCTTGTGAATGATCAGCTGGATGAATTGAAGGTACTGTCTCTCAAACTTCGCATACTGAAAGGAAAAGTTAAGTCCTAGACAAAAGAAGCTGCTCTAAAGATGAAGGAACATTTCGCCTGCTTGGAGGAAGAAATATGCTCTTTATTAAATCTCTCCCATTCTGCTATTTTAAGTTCTGAACAGCACAGCAGAATGAGTTCACTTAAAGCTGAACTACAAAATATATTGGATCATGAATTAAATTCTGCTAAACTACAAAGCAGAATCACCTGGGCTTAGTTCGGGGATGCAAACACCAAATTTTTTCATGCTGTGGCATCAGCTAGAAAAAACCAGAATGCCATATGGCAATTACAAGATGAGGAGGGATCTTGGGTCTCGGATGATCAGACCCTCAAACTTCTCGGGGTTCGCCACTTCTCAAATATTTTCGCGGATGATCATTTGACAATCCTCTCTACACAACTAAAGGTTATCCGTCTATTTCCCTCATTCATCGATCAGGATGATTCTGTGGCTTTTACTAATCCTATCTCTCTCTCAGAGGTTGAAAAAGCCCTTAAGTCTTTCAAAAAAAATAAAGCTCCAGGCCCTGATGGTTGGACCGTAGAATTCTACTTGCATTTTTTTGATTTATTGGGACTCCTCCTACTCAAGATAGTGGAATCTACAAGACTTCGAGGTAGTGTGGATCCTGCTCTTAACTCTACCTTTCTGGCTCTTATCCCTAAGATTGGGCACCCTGTTACTTTTGCTGACTTTCATCCCATTTCCCTCTGCAATCTCAGTTATAAACTGATCTCTAAAGTAGCGGCCATGAGACTAAAACCCTTTCTAGATTCCTCTATCTTCTCCTAGCAATATGGCTTCCTCAAAAATCGCCAGATCCTTGAACCCATCGCCATCACTCAGGAAGCCCTTCATTCTGTTAAAACAAAAAAGAGATGTGCTCTCATTCTTAAGCTCGATTTATCTAAGGCCTTTGACAGAGTTAATTGGACCTATATCCATCTTTTAATTATACAAATCGGGGTACCTCTGGTGGGAGTGAACTGGATAATGGGATGCATCTCTTCTGCAAATTTCGCTGTCCTTGTCAATGGAGCTCCTTCCTCCTTCTTTCGGGCTTCTCGAGGAATTAGGCAGGGCTGCCCTTTATCCCCACTTTTATTCATTCTTGTCATCGAAGGTCTAAGCCTCCTGATTGAAGATGCTAAACGGAATGGCAAAATAAAAGGGATAAAGATATCCTCTCATTTACACCTCACCCACTTATTATTTGTTGACGATGTTATTCTTTTTGGTCTGGGTACATTTGAGGAGTGGATCGCTTTCAAAGCTATTCTTGACACTTTTTGTGAGGCTTCCGGAATGTGCATCAATATGGCAAAATCTTGTTTCCTTCATAATGACTTGGATGCTTCCCTACTTGGCAGAATCACAGGTCTACTTCCGTACAGATTTGCCCACCTTAACCATGGCTTTACTTGTCTGGGTTATTTCCTTAAACCCTCAGGTTATCTTGTCAAAGACTGGTATTGGATTATCACAAAGTTTGAGAAACGTATCTCTCACTGGACTTACAGGCTCCTTTCTATGGGAGGTTGGCTTGTCCTCATCCGATCTGTCCTCTCAAGCATACCTGTCTACTGGATGGCCCTTGTTCCCATGCCATCCTCCATTCTTGACAAACTCAGGAAATTAATCTTCACTTTTCTTTGGGGCTCCTCTCCACTAAAGAAGAAATTCCATCTGGTGGACTGGCATCTTCTGTCTAGACCCACCTCTGCTGGGGGTTGGGGTATCAAGCATCTCCCCAGTTTCAGTCTTTCCCTGAGATTGAAGAGCTTCTGGACTGCTCTCAACAGCGATGGCATTTGGAATCATATTCTCTCTGTTAAATATATGAAGAAGCTGCCTCTTCATACTTGGCTCCGTGATAAATGTTTCGTTTTACAGCATACCTCGATTATCTGGAAAGGTTTCCTTAAAACCATGCTCTGGATTGGTAAGGGTATTATCTGGCGAGTGGGATGTGGATCTGACATTAGATTGGGAGTAGATCCTGTTGTGGGACTGAGTAACTCTTTTATTCTACCTGCTGACCTTAGATCCTATCTTGATGATTATGGAATAACATCTCTGGCACATGCCCGGAACAATACCTCTCTTGTTGCTGGTTATTGGTTTTCGGCAGAGGATCTTGACTTAACTGGAGAATGGAAATATCTCTGGGATAACTACATCAGAGGGCTGGAATATAGTAGAATTCGCCTCAGTGATCAAGGTGACAGGCTTACTTGGTCGCACAACAATTTTGTGGGCTCGATAAGTGCAACAGTAGGATATGACTGTATCCTTGCGGATTCCACTGTGGAGGATCATATCCCTACTCTTGATCTCCTATGGACTCTGAACATTCCTACCAAACTTGTTTGTTTTATGTGGCCACTGATCAATGGCAAAATTCTCTCTTGGGAAAATCTGCAACTACGTGGTTTTTATGGCCCAACCGTTGTGTTATGTGTGAAAGGGAATGTGAGGATATACAACATCTCTTTCTGTTTTGTCCATTTTCAGTGAAGATATTCTCCCACTGTGAAACTCGTTATGTTTGCACTTTCTCATTGCAAAACTCTATCATTGCTTCTTTGGATCACTGGCTCAGCTCTGTGGACCGTTCAGCATCATTTCGTCAGCTCCCTCTCTTTATTTTCTGGTGCATTTGGAATACCAGGAATTTATGTCTATTTGAGAATGTAAAGCCGTCTCAACACTCCATTATCGACCGGGTTGAGAATTTATTAAGTCTGTATCCAGTCAAGCAAAGTGCAAAAAAATTTAGAGCTATTGGTCCTTCGCCACTGAAGAAATTTCCATGTGCCTTCTTTGATGGGGCTGCAGCAAATAATTTGGGAGGTGCTGGGTTTGTGGTTTACCTGAATGATAACCATTTTTATAGCTTCCCTATGGGCTGCGGATGTAGTACAAACACCAGAGCGGAGTTATTAGCTCTATGGGCTGTTCTAAGAGTCAGCGTAATTATGAGTCTGCCCTTACTCATGATATATGGTGATTCATTGGTTATTATCTCATGGCTCAACAGACTATCTGCCCTTGATATACCTATTTTGAGGCACTGGTGCGAAGACATAAGAGAAATGCTATTCCATTTTCCACTGGTGATTATCAAGCACATATACCGAGAGCACAACTCGTTGGCAGACGGTCTCTCTAAAACAGCTCTGAATATGGATATGGGAAATGGAATTTACTCTGAATCATTGGACGGTTTGGTAATAGCACAGGATTCTTTTGTGCTCTTTTAGTAGCTGATTATTCTTTGATTATCAGCCATGATATTTATCAGTTTTGTATGTTCTTCTTCTTATCTTGATTGAGACTATCTGTCAGCTTGTTCTGCTCAGGAATACTTGCTTGGAATCACCTCTGGTACTTCTTATTTCTGACCTGATATAATCAGGAATGATGATAAAAGTCTGCATAGATCAGACTTTACATGTTTTCCTGTATGATGCTGCATTAGATTGGCATGTTCCCAGTATACTGCTGTTTGTAACAGACTTTCCTTGTTTCCTGTATGGCTGAATTAGAGTGGCCGAACATAGAATACTGCTGCTTGTTTTTATACTTTGAGTATTCTGATTTAAAGTCAGAGCTATGTAAACGACGTCTTTTGATTCTATGAATAACAAAGGCTGGTATTTTTTCTTCTGAAAAATAAAAGTAAAAGTAAATGGACAAAAACAAGTGAAAGTAAATGGAGTAATTAGACAAGTATTTTGGAAGGACTAGCAAGTATATTTTTTCTAGATTGCAGGAGGATGAGACAAATGTACTCCATATTGATTTTATTGTGGTTCCAAATTCGAAATAACAATTATGAATTTTTTTTTATTGGTAGCTGATGCATGGTAAACAACCCTAAATAAAAGAAGACTGATGATAATTAGTAGCTAGCTAAAGCATAGAGCCACAAGTTAAGTGGCGCTAATAAATAAATATTTGCTTTTCATTTACAGATGCATATGTACGAAAGGAGTGAAGTATCTACTTTAGTTTCATTGTTTCGGGGTAGATGACAGAGGCATTAGCAAGAAAAAGGTGCTCTAAGAAATCTAGGTTGTAAGGGTAAATGCCAGGAACTAAAAAGCAGCCTTACATGCAGAGATGCTTTTACTTTATCTGCTTGTAGCAACAGTGCCTGTAAATGCAAATTGCCAGGAACACTCTAAACTTACTTTATGGATAGTCAACCTACCGATTTCTCCTTCCAGCTGTAAGTATGGCGTGGACACGGAACTTTAAACTGGGTAATCACAAACTCTAAAACCGGCAGTTTTTAGGATCTTGCAAGGAATCTTGAAACATGGAAGCTTTCATTTATCACGAGTAAGAAAATAATAACCGAAAAGAGAGAGCAGTCTCCATTTGCCAAGAAAGAATCTTTTGGGAAAAACACGATCACGATTGGAAGCTACACAGACTCTGAGTCCCATTGAAGCGGTACCTTCTTATCAAAAAAAGAAAGTTTAGATCTCCAGCTCCATTTCATGCCAAAGGTAAACTTTACAAGTCAAGACAACAATTCATTTACAGTGCAGAAGAAATGACCCTTTTGAGTTTCAAACGGAAGAGAGGACGTATGGATGCAATGATGATACAACATATATTATTCAAGCGTATAAATACTTCTTAAGAAAATAAAAACTTCATTGTTCCAAAATTCTCCATAGAGCCAACTTTTCATTTCTCCCCCCACTTTAGAGTGCCTTTTTCTTGCGTCTCTGGTATCTTCTATGGACATTGTCTTCACCTTTATCATTGCACTGGATTCCTGAATTTTTTCTAAATTTTCCATTATCATGGAACTACAACCATAGACTTTTATTTCTTGAAGTGTTTCCAAATTGAAATAACTCTTTGGGAATATCTTCAATGTTGAGCATTCTACTATAATAAATATTTTAAGTAATGGCATTGCTCCTCCTTTTACCATTGGTAGTTCTTCTAACTCATGCAACCCAACAAGTGAAAAAATTTCCAGTAAAGAGAATGCCCCTTCCTCACCAAATTCCTGAGGAATCTTCTTTAACCTGGAGCATTCAACTATTTCTAATCTTTTCAAACTCTGAAGCTTATGCAAATGTGGAAACTCTTCTAACATATCACACTTGTATAATGTAAGAGTAGTCATACTTTGAAAATCACAAAAATTTCTCTCCACTTTAACCAAGTCAGGGCATTCGAGATACAGTCTTCTCAACTTTGACATTTTACTCATGTCACTGGGCAGAGATTTCATATTTGTGAGCTCTAACATGAGGGTGTCCATTTCAATCATATTCCCTAATGTGCCTTCTGTAATAACGTCTCCATTATTTGTCAGGTGTAACCGAGAGAGGTTGTTTAAGCAGGCCAAATTGTTAATGGAAGCCCTTAAGCTAACCTTTTTCCATCCCTTGTGCTCACCTTTTTTCCATACAGTGGTGCATCCATACATCGACAAAACCCGCAAAGTGGTGAGCCGTGAGAAACTGCAAGGTAAATACTGCAAATGGTCACATTTATCCATGGCTAGATGCCTTAGCGATTTCAAGTTATGAAGGCCGGTTGGTAGTTCCGTGATGCTAGAGCGGCTAAGATCAAGAATCTCCAGGTTGACAAGATTTGTAAAAGACTTAGGCAGTAATTTGATGGGCGTGCTTGATAACAAGAGGCATGCTAACTGTTTCAAAGACCCCACACTCTCTGGCAATGACTGCACTGAAGTCCCACTCAAATTCAGAACCTTAAGAGAGAACATACTCCCCAAAACCCTTTTTGGAATTTTTGTTAAATCTTTGTTACCGTCCATTAATAATGAACATAGTTCTGGAGCTCTCAATGACTCAGGGAGCGACTTCAATTCGTTACGGCTAAACAAAATCCGACTGTGCCCTGAACATTCATTTTCATTCAACGTTCTCAAACCCTGACCCACACGGCAATAGAAAGTTCCTTCAGCCTCAGCAATACGGATTCCCAAATCACGCAGGACGTCGTGCATCTTGAAGAACACGACGCGCTCATTCATGCTTTTTAAGGTCGGTTCAATTAAACAACGATCTGCTAAAAGATGGAGATAAGCACTTCCCTTGGCGAATGAGCTGTAGCTAACATCATGGCGAGTTTTCCTTGTCAGCATCCCTTCTCCTGCCCACAGCGGAATCACCTGGTTGGCATGAATAATTTGGTCTTCTGAGAAGGCTGCAGCTATGTATAGAAAGCATAACTGCAATTGAATGTCCTCCTCACCGAGTGCATCGTAGCTTAACCTTAGGCAAGCATCAAGGCTATGGTCGTTTGGCAGCCTCGTGGCAGCCCATTTCCATTTTAAAGTACATCCGGCCATTGCCTTCCCTACTACTTTTATTGCCAGAGGCAGCCCTCCACACTTCTGACACACCATCTTGGCTTTTTCCTCATCGACGTTTGATGGTATTCTTCTATTGTTATAAGGAAAGGCATGATAAGAAAACAACGCCCAACTCGCATCTTTTGACAAGTTCTCCATTGTTATTATGTACTTATGTGCAACTCCCATTTTTAACAGTACACTGCGATACCTAGAACTGATAATAACTTTGGAGTTTCTGTGGCCAATTACAGCATGCAGGATGCCCAATCCCTCCAACAATCCGGCAGCATCCTTTTCCCATACGTCATCTAAGAACAAAGCAAATCTGCAACTCTGCTGCAGTGTCTCATTCAACCATGTTTTTTCACCATCTTCGTCCATATTTTCAACCAAATCTACATTTTTTTGCAAGGCTATTTGTTTACACAGCTCATTCCTAAGACTTCTAACAGATGGACTTTGCGAAACAGTCAGCCAAAGTGAAAAACCATCGCAAAAGTAATTGCTCACCTTTTTGCTGTTAAAGATTCGCTTGAGAAGCAGAGTTTTTCCTGATCCACCCTTGCCAAGCACGCCAATGCTGTTAGCCTCTACATCATTTATCACCCATTTGTCCATACTTGCAAAGGCTTTGTCTTGTCCCACTATAAGGGGCTCGTCGATGGACTTGGTCCTTACTGAGCCTACTGGAGAACGAGCCGCTTGAGAAGTGCTTGCAGGATTGCTTGAAGAAGCCAAAGCTTCGATACTTTCTCTAATCTGTTTTTGTCCCTCCATCATCTTCCGAGTTAGCTCTTGAGTTTGGACCCTGTGAACCAAAGGAGACAATGTCAGATGTTGGTCGATATCTGCAATCAAATTGGTGATCTTCGTGCTGGTTTGATGTTGAGAAAAAAAACCCCACATTGGTACTGTACATCGATGCACAATTTCCGATGCTGGTTTGAGAAACGCCTGCAACTCTTTAAGCCATTTGTTAACAATTAAAGCCTCATCTTTGTGCTGGTTTAATGCCAGCCAGCAACGCTCGATCTCCTTGATAATAGGCTCAATTTTCTTTAATTTATCTTTCAGAGAGGCCAGCACTTTCCTGCAGCGAAGGGCAATGTTAATGTGCCCAATTATTTGGTCGATTGTCATCTGTATGACTACACTTATAAGTCCAGGGACAAAACCGGGATCAGCCATTATTGTTTCAATAACTTCCGTCCACAGATTATATGCTATCCCTATCTAACACAATAATAAACACTCCCCAACTTAACTCTTATATCTTTTTGAAGATCTCAAAACCACATTCACTGTAAATCAAGACCTAGACAAATTGGTACAGGGCCACTACTGTGCAGGTTATTATTGGGAGTACGATATCCTCCATCCAACAACTCAGATTTCTCTTTTTTCCGATATAATTTCAAGTAACAATTACAAATTCGGCAGAAAATTGAGTATACGGCATAGACCGATGGATTAAAGTTCCAGGACATAGGTTTTTTTTTATGTTTTCAGAAGTTTTGAAAGTCATTGAATTAATTAGTCAAATTTCTGTAGAGCAAATGGTCTAGAGGGTTTCGTTTGCTTGGTGGCCCAAGATCAAAACCTGTTGCTTCTGGAAGGCGACATTTAGATCCACCCATGCTAAGGGTTGGTGCGGCCAGGCCGGGTGAGATCCCCGGATGATTTTGACGGCTTAGATGCCCCTGGATCGTGGTTTCTCAGACCAAAGGTTCGCCCAACAAGTCACAGATACTTAACCCAAAAAAAAATTCCCTGAATTGGAATGAAAGTTTCTCAACCAATGGAAAATACTTGACCATCTCTAAAATACTTCAGATTAGAGTGACATGACATAGTTTTTCCATGTGTCTAATGAAAAATCTTTGACCAAATTAGAGTGCCATGGATGCCCCTGGATCGTGGTTTCTTAGACCAAAAGTTTGCCCAACAAGTCACAGACACTTAACCAAAAAAAAAATCCCTGAATTGGAATGAAGTTTCTCAACCAATGGAAAATACTTGACCATCTCTAAAATACTTCAGATTAGAGTGCCATGACATAGTTTTTCCATGTGTCTAATGAAAAATCCTTAACCAGATTAGAGTGCCATGACATAGTTTTTCTATGCCTCTAATGAAAAATCCTTGACCAGATTAAAGTGCCAGGACATAGTTTTTCCATGAAGTTTTGAAAGTCTCTGTATGAATGGAAAATACTTGACCAGATTCTGACAAAAGAACTAGACATTGGTTGGTCTACACTAGTTTATTCTTTGATGCTCTCTTAGTTTCTTTTTATTCTTCTTTTAGTTTTTTTTATGATTAGTAAAGTGCTAATTTTTTTGGGTTTAAGGATAGGAATTAATGGACTGACCTAATAGAAACTTAAGTTCAATTCTTTGTGGAAATCGAAGTTCAATTCTTTGTAAGTTTTTAAAGTAAATGTTCAATTCCTTGTGGAAACCCAAGTTCAATTTTTTTTCAAGTTTTCAAAGTAAATAAAACAAATACTATATATATATTTTCCTTTTGTAAACAAAAAGAATACTATATTTTATTTATTTATTTTTATTCATGGCATTTCATTTTTAGTCTTTGATGTGCTTGTGGCTGAATTTAAGAGGTAACTTCTAAACTGTAATTTAATTTTGTTCACCTGGTAGTTGAATTGTTTTAGCACCATTTATTCATTTAACCAACCCCGATTTCACGCACAGTGTTTGAATTTAAATGAACCTCATATTTTTTTATTTTCCTGTTTTACACAAAAAGAATGCTATATTTTATATTTATTTTTCTCTATTCATGGCATTTCAGTTTTGTGTCTTTGATGTGCTTGGCTGAATTTAAAAGGTAACTCCTAAACTGTAAATTAATTTTGTTCACCTGGGAGTTGAATTGTTTTAGCACCATTAATTCATTTAACCAACCCCGATTTCACACGCAGTGTTTGAATTTGAATGAACCTCCCCTGCAGGCCTTTTTGTTAATGCGATTGAATGG
>LPNX011140726.1:179558-195643 GCA_001517045.1 Pseudotsuga menziesii | reverse complement strand
TATATCCCAAGCCCATATATATATATGATATGGGCTTGGGATATAAATGTTAATGACCGGTAAAAATCAAAAATAAAAATGACAAGTTAAATTAAAATAAACATGACATTTAATTGAGTGTTTTGATGTGTAAAATGGAAAATGGCTACTATTTACCCATAAAATTTCAACACTGTATCTTACCTAAATCCCTTCCAATAAAATAGCTTATATATATATTTTCTTTATATTTTTATTTTCATTATGAAAAATTTGATTTTTGTCATGATTTCTTGACTTGCTCATGGTCTTTTGGGCCCATGGTATTTGGTGGTCCATGGGAATGGTTCATTGTATTGCTTGTGAAGAAGCATATTTAAAGGTTTCTAGAATAAACCTTTTTTGTCATTATGAGTGTGCTTGGTTTAATCATTATGTTTATTAAGTTCTTTTGTTTATTATGTTTTTGTAATTTTTTTATTTTTATTTTTGTATTATATGAGACAAGATCTGAGAATTAATTGTTTCATAGAGTTATTATAAATGTTATTTAAAAAAAATCAACTATGACGCGTAGACAAGGTAAGATGTCAAATTTCAACCCTACTTGCACCACAAATTGTTTAAAACCTTTAATGATGAGGGTCTAGAATTAACCTTCTACACTTTATCCTCCCACGTGCTTTATATGGTGTTGATCCTCCAGGGGCCTTATATTCTTATTTTTTTATGATGAGCATGCAAATCCCGGAGGTGCCTTATAAGTTTCTTTCTTTTGGGTTTGGTGGTTTGTTCAACTAACGCTTTCGATCAATTAGGTGGGCTTTTTGTTGCTTGGAATCCAAAACTGTCCAAGTTAGTTTTGATTTTTACTTGTGAAGGCATTTTATTGGAAGGGGTTGTTAAAGATGTCAGCGAACTAGTGAAGATTCTCAATTGTTATGTTCCTTATTATAATAGGGAAGCTTTTTGGAATGATGTGATTGCTTCAAACATTTTAAAAGATCCTCGTATTATCTTAGCAGGTGATCTAGTTTTACCCTCTCCACCATGGAGATCTAAGGACTGTGGGTTCATTTAGATCCCTTGTCTTCCTTCTTTAGAGATCTAATCCTCAATTAGATCCCTTGTCTTCCTTCTTTAGAGATCTAATCCTCAACTCTCACCTCATTGATGTCATTCCCAAGCGTCTAGGTCCCACATGGCAGATCAGGGGAAGAAGGTTTAGCTAAAAGATTAGACTATTTCCTTCTTATAGAAGAGGTGACCGAATCGGTGGGAAGGTACTATCCATGGACTATTAACTCTCCTATCTTAGATCGTATGTCGGTTTTTTTACAATTGGACTCAAAGATGGAAAGACCTAAATTTCCCTATAAATTCAATCACAGTTGGCTAGAGGAGGAATATTTTAAGGCCTTAGAGAAAGTTGGTCTTCCCTTAGTTGGCATTGAGGTTTCCACGTCGGATACTTCAGTTTTGAAGTTGAAGGGTCTAATGAATATTGTAATTAATTGGGTAAAACAAATGAAATCAGTTTTGAAGGAAGAATTGTATAATATCAAAAGGAGAGTGGAAGTGGTCTATTCCTTTAAAATGATTAACATATTCTGATAGAACAGGAAAAAGTTGTGGTCTCGGTCTTAGAAGGGAGAAAGATCAAAATTTTGAAGGATGAGGCGTCTTAGAGATTCAACAGCAAGGCAATATGGATTTCTCAAGGTGACTAGAATACCTCTCTTTTCCACCGGTATGTAGAGCATTGAAGGAATACTAACTCGATATGGGAATTAAGGGACTGAAGGAAAAAGCTAAGCTGGAAGAAGGTGTTGCTAAACACTTTCATAGTTTGTTAAAGGATCCATTAAATAGTTCTATTGTCTACCAGATGGAAGTGATTTAGTGTTTCCTTCGCTTTTTTTAAGGGATCCAAGAAAGTTGAGTTGGAAGAAGGTGCTATTAAACACTTTCAGAGTTTTTTAAAGGATCCAAGAAACAATTGTATTGTCTACTAGATGGAAGGCATCAAGGTGGCTGATTTGGTCTCACTGACAAAGGTAAAGAATATTTTGGATGGTTTTTCTGAAGCCAAGTGTCATGATCTCGATGGGTGGACTGTCAAACTTTTTCTAGACCTTTTTGATATAATGGGCCTGGATCTGCTGGTAATGGTTGATGAATCGAGAACCAAAGGATTCATCAATGGGGTGCTGAATGCAACTTTTCTTGCATTAATCTCGAAAGTCTTCAATCTAGAATCTTTTAATGATTTTCATCCCATTTCTTATTGTAACTTTATCTATAAAGTGATTTCAAAGGTGATTGCTAACTAGATTAAACCTCTTCTTTCCTAGTTCATTTCAAAGGATCAATTTGGGCTTTTGAACAACATGTAGATTTTAGACACGATTGGAGTGGCCCATGAATGTATGTGCCCTACTAAATCTAAGAGAATGAAGGTTGTTATCTTAAAATTGGGTTTGGAAAAAGTTTATGATAGGTTGAATTGGGGTTTCCTCGTGGCTTGTCCTGTTACAGATCAGGTTGGGTTTCGAAGCTACTAGTTGGATAATGGCATGCATTTCCTTAGCCACCTTTGTGGTGTTAACGAATAGTGTTCCAACTCATTTTTTCAGAAGCTACAGAGGTTTAAGGAAGGGTTTCCCAATTTTGCCTCTGCTTTTTCTGTTGATAACTGAAGGCTTGAGTCGCTTGATTCTGCAAACTAAATTAGAGGGGGAGTTGGAAGGGGTTAAAATTTCTGAAGCTGGTAGGATTTCTCTCTTATTTGTTGACAATCTCTTGTTGTTTGGAAAAGGCCATATTGAGGAATGACGACCTATAAAGGTTGTTTGAATACCTTTTGTGAAGCTACATGTATTCTGGCTAATGCTGGAAAGTCGAGTTTTTTGGTGTGTGGGGTAGCGCAGGACTTTGAAGATCAACTACTCCAGTTGTTCCCATTCAAGAAAGAGAGTATTGAGAAGGGGCTAAAGTATTTAAGCTACTTTCAAAAACCAAATAACTACCAAGTTGTAGATTGATTGTGGCTACTAAAGATGGTGGAAAAAAGATGGGAGAATTGGTGTTACGACTGGTTAACCTTAGGAGGCAGATTAATGATTGTTAACTCGGTTCTAGAAATCATACATGTCTTTTGGTTGTATCTTATGAATATTTCTAAATCTATCTTGGAAAGGAACATATAGAGGTTTTTCAGCTTCCTTTGGACTAGTTACAAAAACAAAAAGACATTCCATCTAGCCAAGTGGGAAAAAATTGCATGCCCTAAGAGTTTTGGTGGTTGGGGATTAAAGAATGTGTTTGATTTTGGAAAAGCTCTTGTAGGGAAGGGCCTTTGGAGATGCTTATTCTTAGGTGGCATGTGGAGTACTATAATGAAAAGAAACTATCTTCGTAATTGCACGATTAACAACAGGTTTAGACAAGTTCATGACGTTCACGTAAGAGTTTCAAATATTTGGCATGGTCTTTTATTTGTTGCAGACACTATTCGAGATTGGTTAATATGGAATCTTGGGAATGGTATGAGAGTTAGAGTCAGTGAATATCCCTTCATAGATGGAGTGAGGTTCTTCTCTCTTTCTGAAGACTTAATCCTTAAACTCAGAGAAAAAGGAAATTTTGTTCTAGCTAAGGTTTATAATAGTGCATCTTCCTTTCAAGACAATTAGAGATGATTTTCAGCTAGGGATTTGGGGCTTTTGGAATCCCAAGAGGATGAATGGAAGCATTTTATTAAAGGCCTGCTTCAAGTTGGTGTTTTCTTGACAATCAAGGATGTCTTAATCTAGTCTCGGAATAAGGAAAGTTGCCATGTTACTGCAAACCTGGCTTATGATGTTATTGCCTTTATTAGATGGGACCATGAAATAAAGTCGTGGTAATCTAAATTGTGGCAGTGGAACTGGCCCTTGAAAATGAAATTCTTTTGTTGGTTGATTCTTGAAAACAAGATTCTCACATGGGAAAACTTTATGAAGAGGGGAGGCCATGGACGTAGTTACTGTATATTGTGTAGGAGGGAGGATGAACAAATTAATCATCTTTTCGTCCAATGTGAACTTTCCCAACTAGTGTGCAGGGAGGTTCTTAGAATTTTTAAAATATCCAAGGGGTGGATGGATAAATCATTTGAATAATTTCTTAAATGTTGGCTTTCGTTGGACACAAAATGGACTGAGTTTCCCGTTTATATCAGTTGGCACATTTGGAAACAAAAGAACACAACTATGTTCAAAGGTCGCCCCATAAATGCTTTGAGAGGCAGTCTCTCTGCAATTGGTGCCTATAAAGAACTTCACTCTTATGTTGGAAATTTATAGGTTAGAAGGTTTTGCTTCCTCTACTAGACAAGTCTTTGCGAATTGGCTTATTCGGCGGAGCTTTGTAGGAGGGCGACATTATTTCAGGTGCGAGGATGGTGCTAAAGTTGAGATATAATCACTCCTTCAATATGTGGATGGGGTGTAGTAGCGGTTCCAACACCAGAAGTGAGCTTCTTGCTTTATGTGGGCTCCCTTTTTTCGCTCAACATATGGGAATCACCAACCTGCAAGCAGTGGGTGACTCTAGGATTGTTATTGAGTGGGCCCAAAGAAGATGTAAATTGCAAGTTTTACTCTTGGAGTGGTGGCAAACAAAAATCAAAGCCATCCAAGATTCTTTTCAACTCTTGCATTTCCATCACGCCTTCAGGGAGTTCAACACAGAAGCCGATTTGTAACATACCCAGAACTAAAAAATAAATATTTATTATTTATTTCAGCAAAAACATTATGTTAATTTTTATTGTAAAGTTTATGACCAAGTGGGTCAATGATGATTGTAATTGAAGAATTATTTATTTTAATAATTAATAAAAATGAGACACCTATCCAGAGGAGACTGTTAAATGAGTGTTCACTAACTCAGTAGGAGGAAGGAGTAGTTGTGGAAGGCCGGTTGACAAGTGGCAACACTAGAATTCACTTTCTGGCTGTTGCGGGAGCATAATCCCTAAAAAAGTGGTCATGTTCCTTGAGAGGGGGAACTGAGCTGGTGGCTCATTTAATTCCAAAACTGACCCAAAGACCTAGGAAATCTTATATAAACCATCAAATTGAGTAGGAGGCTCACTACTACTCATTCTGATTTCTGAGAGAATGAACTTTGTGAATGTTGCAAACTAAAAAGTCAGGCAAATAGAATTTGATGATAGCTAAAGTGTTTTGCTGAGTTAAGTCTGCTACTGAGTACTAAGTTGCAGAAGTCTGCTGTGTGGTAGAGATCTCTGTCCTAGTGGTTAAGTAAGCAAGCTCGGGGGTCCTAAGCAAGTGATTTGGCTGCTTTAGGAGAAGGTTGGGTGGAACAGTCTCCCTTGGGTGTTAGTCCCTTTTCTGCAACACATCCAGGTTCCAACTCTCTATATATAATATGTTATTTACTTCTGTTTAAGTAAGCTGTAATTATTTTCAAACGAGGTTATAGTTAAATGATATTTATTCAATGATTATTTGATGAAGTATTTGCATAGGAACTGATTGATAGAAAAATGAACTTAAATTATCTCTTGTATGTTTCCTCTCACTGAAGTGACGTACTCTAGTATAGGCAGATATGAAATTATGTTTGAATAAGTAGTACCAGATTGATTGAGTCATTGTGTATGTTCAGGAAATAGAAGTGGTATATATATATTGTTTACAATCCGCTGATAATTAGAATACTGGTATTTAGTTAAATATATAAGCTGCAACTCTTAATCCAAAAGATAAAGCTATTACAACATTACAATTAGTAAAATCGAACCTTCAATTACAAAACAAGTATAGGCACAGAAATAGCAATAACTAAGCTAGATCGTTTAAGGGCATCTTAAGCCCAGTATTCTTAACAATTAAATTATTTTAGTAACACCAAGTCGAGATCATCGACAGACCATAGCATTGGTTACATGCTTCAGGTCAGGCTGGCATTGTTTCTTCAATATTCTCTTACAGAAGGAAGTTACAGCCTTAGGGCTTATTTTATTTTCAAAAACAATATGGTTAACTAAACAAAGTGTGATTCTTTATAACAATAATGACATAAAAATATATATATAATAACATATTAAAGTAATCAAAATAAAAGCTCTCACAAGATTCACTAAAACATTTATAATTTATAAAGGTAATAGGCAGAGTAGAGATTTTCTTCAACATAGATTTCTAGTATAAGTAAGGATTTTCATAAGCTTCATAACCATGACCGCATCCTAAGAACAAAACCTTAGGATCGTTATAATTGAAAACATGATCAGTCTATAGACAGAGTTCACGAAGCCAAAAAATAACACTACGACCATACTCTGTGTTTCAACAACGTTGTTTAACTAAGGCTTTAACACTTAACTGCCTCGAGACTCCACCATACTTTTAAAGAAACATTATGTAAATGAAATAAGGGTTTAGATAAACAAAAGAAAATAGAGACAACACAAATGCAACACCCCCTCCATTGAGTAAAGCTAGGAATTTATACAAACCCCCACGGGTAGTTACAAAGGTAGCCATTATATTATAAAAGCTACGACAATGGCTTATAGCCCAAAACCTCATTGCCAAGTAAAAGCATTATGATATTACAGACTGATTATCGAAACAAAATTCAAGTAAGATACAAAGCCCTCACAGGGTTATATACAACTAACAACTTTTACAATATCTTCTTATTAGCAAAGATCGAAATCAAGTCCTCTTTTAAAATCAAGCAATTTTATTTATATCACACGACGAGCAGTCTGGAGTACAAACCCCAACACTGCTAGTGAGATTACCCATCAAAATATCAACTGTGTTTTAGAGTAGTTTTCAAAATCGATAGTCTAAGGCTCACGACCGTAGCACTGTGCACTGTAAAATCAAAATAAACTATGAATCCCTCACGGGTCAACAAAAATAAAATTGAAGATTTGCACATAGATATAACTGGCAGAAATAGTTTATAAGTATCATATCATCCAAAAGAAAGTGGCATAGTCGCAAGACTCCACAGACAACGATTCCTTACAGTTCTAGAATTTGCACAGTGGCTTAAAAGGTAAAATAAACAGAGATACAATATCAATACCCTTACGAGTACTCATAGTATTAACAAGTTCCAGAACCAAACAAAATTATACAGAGTGGCTTAGTCATCTACGACTCCATGGGTGGTAAACAACACCCTTACATTATCAAATGTATATTACCAAAGCAACTATATCACCTTCACAACGACAGACTGTGCAAAGATAAGAACCAAATATTTGCATACTACGAAACCAAGTTTCAATCCTCATAGCCACTCAAGGTTTAGCCATGAATCTTACTGGCTGGAAGACCCTCTCAACCAGCTTCTAAACCAAGACCTTCATTGCAGAGGAACCAACCTATGACTCACCTGCAAGAACCAAAAGATAGTTTTCATTAATAGAGAAAATGTTTGTAAAGGAAGGAGAACAGTTCAGAAGTACAAATGAACTTACTCTCTTCAGCACTGGCGACTTTGTGAAAACTCCATCGAAGACCAAAGCCTTCTAAAGTGAAGTGTTAAGGTGTTGAGGGCCAAGGTTAATGGCTCCATCATCATTGTTCATCATGGAGGTAGTGCAAAGCATAACACGTAGGATCTAACCAACTGTTTGAAAGAACAACCAACACATGCCAAAACACCATCGAGGTGATTGGGCCGTTCTGCAAAGTGCATTGAAAGCCTAGGGTTTCACATCAAGCTTATTGTTGAACAATTGGAGGACGTGTCGAAATCATATGGTTGTTTTACAAACAAATCTTCATCATAGCCTTGCATAGGATAAAGTCGATATCAATTTTTAAAGCCGACTGTCAAACCATTACATCAACATTCAAAACCAAATCCTTTGGCAAATTTTGTCATAGTGGACATTAAGGTAATGTTATAATAAAATTGCTGGTGTTATGTTTTCAACCTGCGATATGAATGTTTAACTTTTAGTACACTTAGGAAAGAACCTTTGTTTTGATTAAAATGGTTACTATATGAAATGCCATAGGAACTTAGAAACTAGGTTAAGGTTTGGATCCTTGTCCAAACCTAAAGCTTACCTCTTTGTCTTTTATGGCGTTATGTTTAATTGTTTTTCTTTAGCAATAATGTCAGAGTGACCTCACCCACCTGCACATGAGTAAAACGGAAATTCATGCTTTAGTCATAACGACTAAGTAAGACCATGAGTTATCCCTTGTGCAGCTCAAGAGTAAAATCAAGCAGAAGGCAACGACAAACTGTCTTACGACAACAAGCTCAACATAGACATATTTTCTTATGTCACAAAGTAATGTCATGTCAATAGTTCACCAAATAAATCGAGCTAACAATTACTTAGGTACATCGCGTTAGTAATGCATGCCAAGAGAAGTATGAATAACAACATCTATCTAAATAAATTTCTAGGAAATTCTAATATTACATCGAGTAAATAATTTATTATTATTATTGTGAAATTTAGGGACATTACACGACCAATTGCCCAAAAAAGCATTGCATACAACTGAGGGTATGATCTTTGAAGAATGGGTGGATTCTTCTTTGAGAACATAGGGTGCTATACAACTTTATTGATACTAGAGGATTGGGGGTTTTATCTTTTTGTGAAGAACCTTCAATGAGAAGTATGTTTACTTAAGGAGTCCTTCAACATAACGGGTTTGTTTGCCAATTTTGGAAGCTTGTTTCAACACGTATTTGTTCTGTTTAGTATTCCCTCTTTTGGGGGGATTTTTTTTTTGGTAGCCCCTACATGTTTTTAAACGTAGGCCTCTGTGAGGATGAAGATTTAGTAAAAACACTATGCCTAGCTTTCGAATAGTCTTGTCAAGTTAAGACACACAAAAGAAACTACACGCCTTCTATATATACTTTGATTCTTTTTGAATATCAAATTTAACTTTTTCTCGGTGAAAAAAAAGAATAGCCATTGGTTGGTGTCTACAATTTTACTTTTTGATCATTAGTTATGCCATGAATAGCTTAGGTTTAATAGCTACTTAAAATCATAGGGATAGATACATGTATGAAGAATTTCTAGTTTTTGTTCTTAGACAAGTTAAATATTTTAGAATCTATGATGATAAATATTCTCCATATTTATATGAAGTCAATAGGGTCTAGGGATCGGGTTTGCGGTGGATGAGAACCTGCAGCGAAATTATGCGGCAAGGTTAAAGCGGGAGCCCATGGGGGCTCCACGGAGGACAGAGACTTTTATAGTTTTATATAGTTTTTAGGTAGTTAGATGCGAAAGGAACAATAGGTGGTTTTCTCTGGAACCTTGGAACGGGAAGGAAACAGTCGCGATCGTCTTGGAGCCAGGAGAAGGGTTATTGGTAGACATGGTGGACTACTTGGATGACCCGTGGCAAGGGCTCAACATCTTCGCATCTCCGAAAATCTCTGAAATCCCATCACCGAAAACAGTCCAGAACACTCTAGAAAACCTACCAGCTGGAACTGAGGCTAAGGTTCCGGACTCACCACCATTCGCAGAGGAGGGCTTGCTAGGGCTGTTTGCAGCATGGCCGCTAAATCTAGCTCTAGGAGGAGCACCATACTCTCTTTTCTCTACAAGCCATCCCCCTCAGAATGCAGAAATATTCCTTAGTGACCCATCACAAGCAAAGCCTCAACACCCACAGTCAAATGGCGCTTTGAACAAAGGAAGCGACTCCTTAGCGGCACAACCAACATCTTCAGGAGAACAGGAGTATGCCTCTGAACCACCGAATGGTCTCCCAAGCAGCCCACCTAGAAACCCCATCTCAGAAAGCGAAGGTACCCCCTCTGATAAAAGTTCGGAGGACTCCCTATCCAGCTCCAAAAAACGGAAAAACCACTGTCTAAATCCTTCCGGAGGAGCGTTTAACCTAATCTATGGAGTAAGTGTTTCCATGGCAGAAGCTCAGGAGATGGATGGTTTGTCCCTAGTTGGGAAAATCAAGGGGAGAAACCCTACACAGGGAAAAATGGAAGATTGGGTTAGGAACAGCTGGACAGGGCTACAAGGTGAAGGCCCGGAAATCACACCGCTAGCAAAGGGCTGGTTCGGCTTCCGCTTCAGCTGCAGAGAGGACGCAGACCTCACCCTCCGAAAAGTCTGGACATATGGGAAAACCTCTTTTTAGCTAAAGAGATGGATGCCCCTGTTCGATGTAGATACTAAGAGACTAGACACAATTCCAGTCTAGGTCCGCCTTCCAGGTCTACCTTGGGAATTCTGGAATCCCGCATCGCTCAGTGACATTAGAAAGGCACTAGGGACGTTCATAGAGGTGGACCTTTCCTATCAGCAGACGAAAGTCGGGAAGGTAGCCAAGATCTTAGTTTCTTTGAACATTAGAACAAGCCTCTGGGAACATTTTAATCTGATTTGGCAAACCAAGATAAAAAATAGCTGTTGGACTACGAGGGGCTTTCGTTTCGATGCCACAAATGTCATGAAACAAGTCACTTGGCAAACAATTGTCCAAACTATGTTCCATCACCTTCTGGAAGAAAGAAGTGGGTTAAATGAACAAGGGCCTCGAGCTCAAAGGAAATCAATTCGAACCCAGTCCTGGTTGAAGAACATCATGTGACGGAAGCCGCAGATCAACCATTGGATCAATCGGAGGGATTGGCCATTGCAGCAGACGAGGGACCTATCCAACAGCTGGAGCCTCGTCCGAGTTCGCCCTCCTTGCCGGGTATGAATACTTCACTTAGAAAGCATATGAATGTTTTATCTTTAAATGAGGACAAAAATTTGCTTGCTCCCCCCACAAACAGTCCCATCCCCACTCAAGGCTGGTCCCCAGCTTCCCCCCAAAAAATTATCTCCACCTCAAATCTAACAGCCTCCCCTCCCCTCACAAAATTTGACTTGTCCAACCAGTCCTCTTCTATCTGTTTCCACCTACGATCAAGAGATGTTCCAATCTCTCTGAACCCAAGAGTCCCTGCTAAAGGGGTCGGGGTAAACCCTAGTATCACCTCCAAAGGCAAAGGAAGGGGAAGACCTTCACACCTCTCCATGGCCCAGAGCAAGGCTCTCAAAGACCAGGAAAGTGGAAGACAAACAACCTTATTTGGGGCGCTTAGAGCAGTGCAAACTACGGATGGGGTGCCAAAATGAAACTTCTCTCTCTAAACTGCAGGGGTCTGGCAAGTACCCGGAAAAAAACTTGCCCTAAAAAGGATGATGGAGGTTCTTTCGCCAGAAGTCATCCTTCTACAAGAAACCATGGGACCAGAGCTGGAGGTAGAATTATTGTTATCCTCACTCCTACCGCTCTACTCTTTCACAACACAAAGTGCAAGTGACCACTCAGGAGGATTAGCAACTGGCTGGAAGAAATCAAGCATTCGATGTACAAACTCCTGGGGCTCCCCTTTCGGGATAGGAACCTAGCTTTGCTGGGCAGAGACAAACACAACCCTAACTATTGTTAACATCTATGGACCTTACTCAAACAGATCAGATTTCTGGGACTCTTTCAAAAAATCTGGGTTTATAAAAGAAAGAAATTTGATTATAGGGGGGATCTAAATTTCACACTAGGAGCCCATGAAATATGGGGGACAAAAGCACGAACAGACCCTTCAGCACCCTATTTCAGCAACCTCCTGATGGACTCCAAACTAATAGATCTTGATCCACAACCCCTAAAACCAACTTGGTCAAACATATGGATGGGAGAAGAGAGAATAACAAAGAGACTGGACAGATTCTTGATATCAGAAGATCTGTTGGAGGAAGATTTCATGTTCAAGTAGTGGGTGGATTCAGGATCAGACTTAGACCACCTACCCATCTGCCTGGAAATCCAGATACAACCAAAAAATCCTGCAAGCCCTTTCAAGATCTGTTCTGCATGGCTTAAGAATGAAGAGGTAGTGCAACTCATTCATTCAAATTGGATCCCCTATCAGGAAGACAATGGCACTAGGGCTGCCATCCATTTCACCCAAAACCTACTTAGAATAAAAAAACTCCTTAAGGAGTGGGCAACAAATAAGAAGCTTCAGGATGAACAACACATCATCCAAATTGAGAAGGATTTGAAGGAGCTCCAAAACAAAGAAGGGGGGGGGGGCTTCCTTACCCATGAGGACAGAGAGAAACTCTATTCACTAGAAGCTTCAAGAGCCAAACTTCTAATGGAAAGACAAGAGGCCTTGAAATTAAAAAGCAGAGCAATTTGGATGGAATGTGGAGATGACAATACAAAATTCTTCCAGGCATTTGGAAAAGGTAGGAAGCAACAAAATACTATCTGGGAGCTAAAGACTGAAAACAATGAGACAACAAATACCTTTGAAGACCTAGCTGAAACAAGGAAGAAATACTTTGAAAACATATTTAAAGAAGACCAACAAACAACTATAGCTGAAGTAATATGAATTTCTCAGTATTTCCCTGCAAGTATCAGTGAGGAAGACAACATGGAGCTAATGGAAGAAGTCTCAGAGGAGGAGGTAAAAGCAACCCTACTCAACTTTCAAAAAGATAAAAGTCCGGGGCCCGATGGTTGGACAGTAGAATTCTTACTAGCTGGATATGACTCCATAGGTCCAGACTTATTACAATTGGTTGAAGAAACAAGGAAAAATGGTGTCCTCCACCTTCCACTGAATTCAACTTTCCTAACCCTAATTCCAAAAAAGAACACACCAGAAAGTTTGGAGGACTACAGGCCTATCTCACTGTGCAACATAACCTACAAGGTGGTCACAAAGATTATTGCTCAAAGATTTAGAAAGGTCCTTTCAAAAATTATTTCCAAGGAACAGTTTGGATTCTGGAGGATCGCAAATCCACAAAGCCATAGGGGTTGCCTAGGAGGGTCTTCACAGTGCGAAAACAAAAAAAGCAAAGGGGGCGATCTTAAAAATTGATCTCTCAAAGGCCTTTGATAGAGTAAGCTGGATCTATCTCAGGCTCCTACTTACCCATCTAGGCTTCAACCACCCCTTCATAAAATGGATTTTTGCATGCATCACAACTACCTCCTTTGCAGTCCTCATAAATGGAACAGCTTCCCCATTTTCCATGCTGGAAGGGATCTGAGACAAGGCTATCCGCTGTCCCCTCTGCTCTTCCTACTAGTTGTGGAAGGGTTAAGTAGAGCTATTCTAGATGCAAAAGGAAGAGGGCTGGTTGAAGGACTCAGAATTACTACAAACACGAGCATAACACATCTACTATTTGTGGACGATATTCTTATTTTTTGCAAGGACTCAAAAAGAGAGGCAGAAAGGTTCTCAGAAATCCTAACCCTTTTCTACAAAGCTACAGGAATGCAAATAAATCTACATAAATCCTCTTTTACAACAATAAATTTGGAGGAGGAAATGCAAAGATCTTTTCAGGCTTTATTCCCTTAGCAACAACTATCCCTGGATGACGGAATAAAGTATCTGGGATTCATACTCGAACCAAATTGCTACAAAAAAGAGGACTAGAATTGGCTGCTTGCCAAACTGGAATCCACACTAGATGGCTCTCAAGAGCTGGCAGATTAGTTTTGATCAAATCAATTTTGGAAGCAATCCTAGTCTACTAGATGGCATTGGCATGGATTCCTAAATCAATCTTGTACAAATCCAAAAGAATATGCTCAACTTTTCTATGGTCGGGGAAAAAAGATCAAAAGGTTCTCCCTTGGGTTAAATGGGATCAAATTGCAAGACCACTTCTTTCTTTGCAAAAGCTTTGGCTGCAAAATTAGGTTGGAGACTCATAACAACACAGAGTCTATGGAGAGAGGTCATTATCCACAAATACATCTCCCCAACCCCGATTTTAGATTGGAACAGGGATTTGGGATCTAATAAACTTAAAAATGGATCCATCATCTGGAAAGCCTTATGCAAATCTTTCTCTCTTATATGAGAAAGCCTGGTCTAGAAGGTAGGGGATGGCACAAAAGTCAGAATAGGGGCGGACCCCTGGCCAGGTAGCGCTCAAAATCACATCCTCCCTCAACCTTTAATTCATCTAATCCATCAAAAAGGGTGCTACCACTTAAATCAAATAGCAGACCCGATCTCAACCAACATCTGGCATCAAGGTTGGAGGAAGAGTCAAGACCTGGAGCTACCAGAACAATGGGAAAACCTTTGGGATCAATACACTCAAGCTTTGCAATCTTCTCACATCCGGATTACTAACAGAGAAGACGAGCTGATTTGGGAGAAAGCAAAACTTGGAAAATACACCCCAAAGATTGGATATCAACAACTCTACTCACAAATCTTCCACGAGAATAAAAAATGGTGGCAGAAAGGGATTTGGAAGCTCAAATGCCCTCTAAAGGCAAAAATATTTACTTGGTGTGTCCTTGCAAACAAAATCCCAACATGGGAGCACCTTCAGAAAAGGCAGATAGCAGGTCCTGGGTGGTGCAACCTATGCAAGGACGATGAGGAAAACTCAAGTCATCTTTTCCTTCACTGTGTTTTTTCCAAACAGGTTTGGGAACACTCCAAGTCTTTCACTTCTTCAAATTTTACCTGGAAAGGTAGTACAGTGGAAGAAACATGGAAGGACTGGTCCTCATCCACCCAAACAACTCAGCTCAAAGCCCTCCCACTTATCCACATTTGGGGCCTATGGTTGGCTAGAAACAGGGTCATATTCCTTGAAAAAGCTAGCTCCCCAAAAGAGGTAGCAAGAAGAGGATTGGATATAATCTCTTACTTTCCACAAGCAAGGAACACACCTTCCCCAAGAATTATTGTTCTTGAGCAATTGAACAGAAACACCCCTTGGGCATTTTTCGATGGAGCCTCCCAAAACTTGACATGTGTGGGAGGAGCATGTTTATATCTCAACCAAAACCACTATTTCAAAATCTCCTTGGGGTTGGGAGTTGGAACCAATAACTACGCAAAACTTATGACTTTGAAATTTCTCCTATGTTTTGCAATTGAAAGAAACTGTAGAAAGCTACAAGTCTTTGGTGATTCAATGGTGGTCATAAATTGGCTAAACAAGACTCAGAAATGCAGAAATACTACACTAGATGCTTTATATGAAGAGACAACCGGATCTCTCTCTTTCTTTGAATCAATCTCATTCAAGCATGTTTACATGGAGTGAAATGTGGATGTAGACAAACTCTTAAAGGCGGGACTAAACTTGCAATGGGGACAATGGAAAATTTTGGAGATAAAGAACTCAGAGGCCTCGGAATATCCACAGAGGCCTTTCATTTTCTTGCCTCACTAAATTGTTAATTTAAAGTATCTTTTGGGACAGTGCTCAAGCATCATGCAACAGTCTTTAATCACAGATTGGACACAAACTCTCTTTATCAGTTCATAATCAGCTTAGAGGATGGAAAATAGTTTTGTCCTGAAGTTGCCTTACATGGGCATTTTCTACCAACAGACATATCAGGCTATCAAAACTAGGCCTGGTTTTTTCAGATCCCGGGAAGGAGGAGAAACCACATCAGAAAAGATGTGAAACATATGTAAATCTGCATATAGCAGGAACAAATTGCATACTATTTTGTATGTAATTTTTTATTAATAAAAATCAGCTTTTTTTCTTTCGAAAAAAAAAATATTCTCCATATTTTTTTATCCAATTTTTCTTGAAGAAGACCAATTTTGATATCTATGTAATTTTTTTAAATAATACAATTATAAACACTTAAAAAAGTTTATTTTTTATTTTATTATATATTTTAATTTTAATAATTTTTTTACCACAAAATTATGAAGATTTTTTTTATGACTCTTTTATATAAAATGTTATGTAATATTTTCTTCTTAATATGTTCTTTTCATAATATTTATTATATTGATTTGGCTATAAAAAAAATTGGCGTAATATGTAATTTTCGTAATATTTATTATATTGATTTGGCTTTAAAAATTGCCGGACTTGATATTTATTTTCAATATGGTCTCTCTATATGATATTTATTCTCAATAGGGTCTTTTCACAATATTTATTCTATTGATTTGGGTATATTTTTTTTGTTTGTTTGAGTATGTATGTAAAGTGAACACCTTTAATATATTATCTATTATTTTGTTATGAAAATGTGCACAGC
>LPNX011140726.1:129610-162135 GCA_001517045.1 Pseudotsuga menziesii | reverse complement strand
TAGCTTGATGGTAAGCTAGGGTTTCACGAGACGTTTTGGCAGAGTAAGGGTGCTTATGATTGTGGATGTGAAATGAGGGGTCTCCATCACTTATTTATAGTTTTTTTGTGGTGGAGTGCTTGCCCATGGTTTTTGGAAACCATGTGGTTTAGGGCAGCTTGTTTAGGGTTTTTGCTGTTTTTAGGGTTTTCCTCATTTTTCCTCATTATTTTTATTCCTTTTCTTCCCTTTTGGGGATTTTTGCTATTTTTAGAGGAATTTTGGTTATTTTTGGAGGAAAAAGGGGTTTTTTGACCTTTTGGAGGCATTTTAGGCCTTTTGGAGCCTTTTTGGGCCTTTTGGAGGCATTTTAGGCCTTTTGGAGGCTTTTTAGTGGAATTTTCAGGGAAATATGGTAGGCAAATGGACAAATGAGCCATGTAATGGGGTAGATGAGGTAGTTAACCATTTTTGGGTGTTAACAGCGCTGCCCCCCCTGGACCCCCCATGACGATTTTAGTGGGGGGAAATCCCCGCACACCCCCTTCATGGTATTGGGATCCAAACACGGCTGAAACATGAACTCTTGAATCAGGAAGATCATGATCCACAACCAATAGTTTAAGCCCATACCCTTCCGAAAACACGCCCAAAACTTGTGTTCAAAAGACCAAAATGGCCATGTGGTCTCCTCCTCCCGCACTTAGCAGATTGGTGAGTTTAAATAGATTTTCCCCAGGCGGAGTAAACAATGGAATCGTTGGTGCAATGGCTAGCGGGGTTATTGTTGGGATGTTGGTTCACGGAGGTATGAGGTTCAACCTTGCAGACTCCTAGTTTTGGCATTTGTTTTCATTTAGGCTAACTAAAAATGACGATCGTTTGGTAGTGGTTGCAATCATTGCTCCATTTGGGTGCAGGCACGACTGCCCTGTCAACCTTAGCGGGGCCGGTCGACCCCCCCTTTTTCCCCATACTCTCAACTTAAACTCAAATAACATATGCACCATCTTCGATATAAGAACCATTGGCGACAAAGTTGGTAACGTGCTTGGTTAGTGGATTGGAGGTGGTGAGGTTGAACCCTACAAAGTGAAACATGATCCTTTGGCTTGTTTTGGTCAACCTAGGGGTGATACATGTCACTCTCAGATTGGTCCATGTGGATGCCTAGTCACTTTCCATGTCAGTACCCAGTCACTGCCATGTGGTGCCATGTGGAAACTTTACACTTGTACGAATGCCACGTGTTACCCTTTTAGTGGTTCCACGTGGAACCCCCCCTTTGCATGTTTGCACAAAAAATATCGTTTTTCCAAAACTTTAGAGTTGAATAACTTTCACGTTCGAAGTTCGTTTTGAGTGAAGCGAATGGTGTCAGAAACGTCTCAGCGAGCTCTACGTGCTGGTTCCCATCTTACTGAGTTTTGTTGAGTTTGAAATTTGACCCTTTGGATATCCTCTTGGATCATTCCTCCCCATTTAGAGGATTTTGGCATCCAAAAGCATTATCAGTCAACATATCAATGAGGGAATTGATCCCTCACCTTTCCCTTCTCGATCCATTATGCCGTGCAGCTTGGATAAGTGCCCTTTAGGCCCACTCAAAGATACTCTACATCACCCCTTCGTGAATTCCTTGTTCTTTTATCCAATATGACATCTTCTTTAAGGTCGTCCAAGTACTCAAGTGCAAACTCATCAACTCATGGAACTGAAACATTCTCCCTTGGATCCATGATCATTGGAGGCTCATAAAGTTTCAAGTTATCCACATTAACAACTGAGTAAATTTGCATGTAAGATGGTGGATCTAAGTGAAAGGCATTGGTACCAATATTCTCCAAGAAAGTGAAAGGACCAATGTGATGGGCTTGAGCTTCTTATCTTCACCCCTCAATCGATCTTTGCTGATGTGAAGCCAAACTTGATCCCCAACTTGAAATTGGTGATCAACTCTATGCTTGTCATGTCAGTATTTGTACTGTACTTGGCTCTTCTACTATTGCTCTTGCACTACTTGGTGTACCTGTTGAATTTTATGAATGAACTTGTGAGCCTTGTCTTCATCTCATGAAACACTTGAATCAACATATTTTCCATATGTCAAGTCCAATGGAGTTTTAGGCAAATACCCAAAGCATGTCTCAAATGGTGAACTCTAAGTGGAAGAGTGTAAGCCCTGGTTGTAGGCATGTTGAACATACAATAGTTGATTATCCCACAACTTAGGATGCTTCCTGCAGTAACATCGAAGCAGATGAACCATGATTTTATTCACCTCTTATGTTTGTCCATTGGTCTGTGGATGGAAAGCAATACTCCTCTTCATCTTGGTGTTCATCATTCTTCACAAGCTAGTCCAAAAATCACCAAGGAAATGAGTGTCTCAATTCAAGATCATGGATGTGGGTAGTCCAAAGTGGATCCATACATGTTGAAAGAAAAGTTGAGCAGTTTGATTAGCATTGATTTTTTTTAATGGCATCAAGATACACATCTTGCTGAACATATCCACTACCACATACAAATAATCATGACCCCTTTTAGACATAGGAAAAACCCCTACAAACATTAGAGGAAATTTCAACTGAAAATGGGTTTTTTAACACAAATTCAAATTCCATGTCATCATGTGTTATCTAATGAAATTGCTTTAAATTTGAAATACCGTATAGGGATTAAACAAATTTTTAATATAAATTTGGGGATAGGTAGCATAAAAAAAACTACATTTTTTGTTCGTATTTTCGACATATCGCCCTGTGTTTTTACTCAAATTTCGATCAGGAGAGCTCCTTGGATGCAAAATTATATTTCGCATCCAACGAGTACCCACTCGACATACTTTTGACGGAGCTTGCTAGCCCAAAAACAAGAAATACCAGAAAAAATGTGATGACGATGTCATTGGATGCATAATTTAATTTTGCGTCCAATGAGCTCTTCCGATCAAAATTTGAGTAAAATCACAGGGAGATATGTCGAAAATACGAAAAAAAGGAGTTTTTTTCTTTTCTTCCTCCAAAATTAATAAATATTATTTTATTATTTTAACTATTATTTTATTATTTTTCTTAGGAGGCCCATTTTGATTTGAAATTTCCTCTAATGATCCATAGAGATACTCTCCAAGGATGAGAAGGAACTTGAAGTGGTGAGTACAACCCCAATTTTCTATTAGTGGGCTTACAAGTAGAGCACATCATACACCCCTTTACATATTTGGTTACAATCTCTTTCATTCAAGGCCAATAAACAAGCCTTTGCTAATTAGCCAAAGTTTTTCCTACCCCAAAATGCCTAGGCACAAGAGAAGTATGAGCTTTTGGGATTACATTAGCTCTTTCATAGGAAGGAATGCATAACTTGCCAAGATGGTAGAGTAACTTGCCTTGCAAATAATAGTCCTCTACCAGTGCACCATGGGTTAGCTTCTCATAAACATTTTTAAAATATTCATCATTAGCATACTGTTCAACATAGATATCATGAGAAAGAGAAACATTTTTCAAAATAATGAATGCAACAATAGGAGGTATAGAAAGCATATTTGCTACTTTGTTGCTTGGGCATTTCTTGTACTTGATTACTAGATGAAACCGTTGAAGGAACCCCATCCACTTGTAATGACGAGATTATTGTGTCTTGGTCTATAACTAGAGGTATTGCAAGGGTTGGTGATTTATATGTATGATATCCTCCTTTCCCATCAAGTAGTGCTTCCATGGATTAACACTTTGAACCATTGCATACAACTCTTTGTCATATGTGGGGTAATTAGCCACAACTTGTGAAAAAAGTTTCAGAATGGTAACAAATAGGCTTGCGGTCCTGCATCAATACTGCTCCCATGGCATAAATATTGGCATCTGTCTCGATCTCAAACGGTTTTTGAAGGTCATGCAAGGTTAGCACTGGTGTTGTGATAATTTTTTGTTTCAATTTATCAAAAGCTTTATGCTCCTTGCCTCCCCATTGAAAGGTTTTATTCACATTAGTTAAGGCATGCAAAGGATATGCAATGAAAGAGAATTTAGTTATGAACTTCCTCCAATACTAAAAAACTCCTAAGAAGCTTCTCACTTCTGTTGTGAATGTAGGCTTGGGCCAATTTACAATTGCATCAACTTTGGAAGGATTAATCCTCAATTTTACTCCTCCTATAATATGACCCAAGTATACCAAAGAGGTTTTTCCAAATTCACATTTGGACAATTTTACATATAGCTTCTCCTTTTTCAAAATGCCCATGACCAATTTTACATGCCTTACATGCTCTCCATAAGTTTTGATAAAGACAAGAATATAATATAAGTACACAATCACAAAGTCATTTGTGAATGGTATGAATACATCATTAATTATACACATGAAAGTAGTTGGGGCATTGCAAAGACCAAATGGCATCACTAACCATTCAAAAAGACCCTGCTTTGTTTTGAAACAGTTCTCCACACATCATCTTCTACAATACTGATTTGATGGTAGCCAATGCACAAATCCAACTTGGTGAAATAAACAACATATTGTAATTTATCAAGTAAATCATCTATGCAAGGAAGAGGGTACATAATTGCACCATGATCTTGTTGAGAGCGCAGTAATCAACACACATCCTCCATGTGCCATCTTTCTTAAGTACCAGCACAATAGGGGAGCCACATGCGTATGAGCTAGGCCTAATGACTCCTTGGTCCAACAAGTCTTCAACTAATTTTTAATTTCAGCTGTTTCTATAGCTGACATCCTACACATGCCCACATTTGGAAGTGGGGCATCTTGTTGAAGATAGATCTCATGTTGAATCTCCCTCTTGGGAGGCAAGCCACTTGGTTCCTGAAAAATCTCATCATAATTAACAACAATATCAATCATATCTTTCTTATGGGAAGGATTGCAACCTTAGAAAGCATCAGACGCCTCAACATCTTTTTCTCTCAAAACCATGAGCATACATCTCTTATTAATGTTAATGAGTCTTTTCATTTTCCCTGCACTAGCAAGAGTAGAGTTAACCTTCATACTGTGAGCCCTTACAATGTATTCACAATTCCACACCATCTTTTGTGAAATGGTACTTATTCTCATGCCTGAAGAATATTGCTTTTCGATCATAAATATAGTGGCTTCCCAAAACTATGCCACATATGTCAAGAGGCACAACATTCAATTCAACCTCATCAATAAGTTTTGATGCAATAGCAAATCTGACCCTACGCTACTTGGTGACATTAAGCTTGACATTATCACACACCCAACCAAGATGATAGTTCTTAGGATAAGGTTTGTTCTCTAAACCCAATTTCTTAACAACTGATTCTGAAATTAAGTTAACTTGTGAGCCTGGATAAAAAAGAGTGTCTATCTTTGTATGTTTTGCAACAACTCTTATGTCAAACAATTCACTTCTTCTTTATCAGACAACGAGATTCATTTGAGGAACTTGAACCAGTATGAAGGGAATTTTTACCTTGTACACTAACAATCTTTGTTTCATCCCCTGAATAAGATCCCAAGTCTTGTTGCATTGTTGCAATAGTCTTCCTCTCACCTTTTCCTCCAAACTTTTTAGGCGTGAGCTTAGGATGCAATTTCCACCAGTGCTCTTGGTTATGTCCATCTTTTTCACAATTAGTGCAATGGAGGTTTTATCCCCGTTTCTTTGTTGTGACTTTTTCTTTTCCTTTCCTTTTCCTTTGAACTTGTTGTTCTAAAACTTGTGAGGTTTCTTTGGTTGCTCTTCTTGTACATGCTTTCCCCTGCTTTCAATGTGAGTAGATTGCACACTTGCTTCTTCCAAACTAGTAGGATTCAATAACAATAATGTATGACAAATATAATTGGGAAGTGCACCAATGTCTTTCATCAAAGTTTCTGAAGTATCTAAATGAATATTCAATTCAAGATCCTTCTTCCTAAATTATTCTGTGAAACTTTGAACATTCTGACCCTTACTTAGCTTCAAATTTTTCCATTCCATCATAGCCTTTTGAATATTTATTTTTAATAGAGACCAGAGAAAATATTTATATTAAATAGAAAGGATGTGCACAACCATGAGTACAAAAGGAGGGCCTGCTTATCAGACTGTTTTGCAAAGAAAATACTATGCTATCTAAACTAATTATATTGTAAAAAAAAATCCTTCTATGCCCAATAAAACATTTGGTACCCATCCTAGGGTAAAGACGAACAAACTGGCTACTAAGCAAAATACAAAAAACATATAAATTTCATAATAGGCTGGAGCTACTACTTCTTCTTTTCACCTAGCCCATGGACTGGTTGCACAACAGAAGTTTCCTCCATTGGATGGTCTTTTGCGGGGGTTTCTTGTCAATGGCTACACTAGTTCATGCTTGTTAACTTCTACACTTCTTCTTTAATAATGTCAGTTGTCCCTTAGAGCTCACACAAATCCTTATCACTAACATTGATCCTAGATTCATGGCATCCCATTTGGTTAGCCAGGTACTTCATGTCTGTTGCTTCATCCCTGCCTTGTTTTACGCATGTGCTCAAAATCTCATACAACCAACGGATGTGTTGTTTAATATCCCGCAAAGTGGTCTAGATATCATTTAGGGTCACTTTCCTTCCATTGTTTTCCATGGATTGCTGGGTAGAGAGAGAATCCGAGAGAGCTGTAGGAGCAAATTGAACCATCAAAGGTTTGAACCAGCTGCTATCTATATCATCGCTGCAAAGGAGACATGCAAAAGAAAACTGCAAATGCAACACTTCTTCAAAAAACCAGAGCATGGGCAACCTGCAAGAATCCTCTTCTAGTTCACAATGATCGACTGAATGCTGAAGAATCGTCTTCATTCCAAATCCTTCCTCGATCACGCGTGCGTGCAATCTCTTCATCGGGACAGAGGGTTGGTCGACTGTCCCTACATTTAATCCCATCACATGGGCCAAAACTCCAACTTTCCTTAGTGTTGGACAACTATCCGCCCGAGGCCTGAAAGGTGGCCGAAAATATGAGGAGTGGGAGGGCCGAAACGAATCACCCCACCTAGTGCAAAAACTTGGGTAATTAAGGGACATAATAAAATTTTTTGACCCTTGATTAGTGCTAATTCCATTTCATTCCTAACTCCTTGATTAGCGAATTTATCCGCTTCGATGTTGTTACCTATGAGAATATGGAAGTAGGAAACTTGTAGATTTAATAGTGGCGACTGACACAGTCTTAAATGCTTCTGAATTTGACTGCACCACATTTGTATGCAGTTCTCATTTTTTGTATGACTTGCTTCGAGTCACCAAGAACTATGAGGTTTGAGATGTTGTTTTGCCTTGCCAGATCCAACCCAAAGAGAAGCGTGAGCTACATCGCTTCGTTGTTGGTTATGTTCCCTATTCCCCATGTGTAAGACGTTACTATGTTTCCTCCGAGATCGAAGATAATCCCACTCGCACCTGCCTCCCTAATCATATCCTTTTGAATATAACCCAATGGGTAAAACTGTTTTCTTAATGCAGAATTAAATTCATACCATGAGGAGAGAAGTTTACCATTATGCTTGCTACCTTTTTGAAGCTTACTCTCCCACCATACGAGAACATTTCCAGATAATCGATGTAATGGTAAAAATCCGTTTACTGGAACTTCTTGAACTTCCTGTACTCAAAGCCTTATAATGTGGTCGCATCGTTCCTCGTGATGTCATAGTTGACGAAACATGTCGATACGAACTTCTAAGTGTAGAGCATAACTTCCGATATGTTGACGGATCAATCCATCCCAAATTGATTTTTTGTTTATTGTTGGGATTCCCTACTGATATGTCGTTAGGAGCTTTGATTACATTAGTACCATTATCTTTCAACAATTCCCACTTTCTAGGATACTTGTTTATATGGTTGGTGTCGATAGGGAATTTTCACAATTTTATTTTCTTTCACGAGTGTCGTCTTTTGAGCATTGATATGTGTTGGACGTTGTATTTTTACTAGATTGGCTTCTTTTTGAACTGTGACAAGGACTATTTTTATTTGATTCTTTTTCTAAGGAATACTTATCATTCTTAAGGTTTCTTAACATTTCATCTTGCACTTTCTCATCATATTTAACCTTTGGAATATGATCTATTAGATATTGTTTGCACTTCTTAAGGTGATTATTCTCTTTGATATTTTCTAATAGTTTCTTATGAAGATCTTGAGTATGCTCTTCTAGCTTTTGATTGTATTGTGCCTTATTCTTCGCCTTCTTATTATGATCTCTTAGATGATAGATCTCTTCTTCTTTATCTATGATGAATGTATCAAATTCATTATGCATCTTCTGTATCGATTTATGATCTTCTTGTGAAATCACCTTCGAGATGTATTTAAACTATTAAGTCGAAACAACTCCTGAACTTGACTTCATTGTAACCTCCTGAAATGTGTATTTTTTTTGGTAAGGAAATGTCAAGAACTTTTTCCTTGTGCTGAACATGAAGTTACACAATGTATCTAACTAAGATGACCCTAGAATTATATCAACCCCGTCTTGCTCTAATGATACCACTTAAAAAATACTGAATTGAGTTAGGACCTTGTAATCATCAATAGATGGTTGTAGGTTATTAAGCTCATATTTCTCATCATAAAGAATCGTGTTATTGTCAATTATATATGATTTTGAAATAATTAATTGGTTTCCTAGGTCAAAGTTTATACAATTCTTCTTGGTTGTCAGGAAAATAGCAATGCGAACAAACTTCTCTTGAATAAGCATATAAGTTTGTAATATGGGGTGTGCATGTTTTTTAAAAGTTTGTGGGAAACTTCCTTTTTTTGTCATAAGACTCCATTTTGTTATGCTTCTTATCCCAAGATATATCAAAGAAAGACATATTTTATCTTGTATAGTATACTATACTTTTCAGTAATTAATTTCTTCCCCTAAATACTTCTTGTAGATTGGGTGGTTGGGAGGAATGATTGTTATCTTCCCACCTAATTTCTAAATCCCACTTGCTTCTTAGTGCAATTATTATGCACTTTTAGATTTTTTTCTCCTTAAGTTTTGTAAAATGGTGTAGATTGGGTGGTTAGGAGGAATGATTGTTACCTTCTCCAGCTAGGTTCAAATCTCATTTTTTGGTTTATTGTTGGAGAATAAACCCAAACCCACTTTACTTTTACCCCTTTTTTTTTTCTTTTTTTGGACAAGGTCATATTTTTAGGGAAACACTAATATAGTGGTTAAAAACCTCAATCAGGAACTCTAACTTCACTCTAATACCACTGTAACGGTAAAAATATGTTTATTGGAACTTCTCGAACTTCCACTTTCGAAAATACAAATAATTCATGAATATATATAAAAGTTGATATATGATATGAATTACAATTGAGGGTCCATTATTTATATTTTGGCAGAATACCCTTTCATTAATAGTCACCTCTTTTCGGAAAGACATTATATATATATATATATATATATATATGTGTGTGTGTGTGTGTGTGTGTTGATGTTTATTTATTTATTTTTTTGGTAAGTTTAGGAGCTAATAAGAGTTCGTGAACGCTGGGACAGGTCCGATCCATGTATGTAGCATCTCTGCTCTGTAGAATGGATCACAATCCCTCCAAAACTCATGCTCGGAGCTTCTCTGCTAACCTGTGTTGACCTTGAATTCGTGTACAAGCTAGCTGCATGGATTCTCATCCTCTAGATCCTCCTATGGAGGAGTCTTGTAGTATCTTGGATCTTGGTTTCCAAGCCTTAGTTTCCACCTCTTCAGTTGCTCCTGCGGCGATAACTCCAGCCTCTGCCTTTGTGAAATGAGTAGCAGTACCCAAATTTAAAATCATGTCAGCAGCTTCATGAATGAAGGCTATAGCTTTGAGTGAACTTGGTCTAATTGGATAGTTCTCTGGGATTTGTCCTTCATCGAAATCCATGGAGATATGGATTTCCAAAAACTGGATGTCTCTCATCTCAGGGGGATTGCAACACTGTTTTTGCGAAAAAGGATTTTACACCTTTTTGTTTGAAAATAAGGAAGATAAAGATATCATTTTTTGAAGTGGCCCTTATTTCATGGGACCTCGAGGTCTATAACTCAATCAATGGATCCTTTCCTTTGATCCAGAAGAGGATTCCTCCTCAGCAATGCCAGTTTGGGTCCGACTACCTCATTTACCTCTCCATTGCTGAAATGATGAAGCACTCCAGACAATCGGAAACTATCTAGGAAGATACATAGACAAAGCAGGCACTCTATTCGCCTGTGCCAGGATCTGCATGGAAGTAGACCTAGAAAAATGACTACCGGAAGGAGTTAATTTATTCATGGATGGATGGGAATTCTATTAGAAGGTAGATTACGAAGAACTTCCATTCGAATGCAGGAAATTCCATGAATATGGACACTTCGTAAAGAACTGCCCTAAATATTCCCAGGAAGAAGTTGAGAAAAATCAGGAAGAAGGCTGGCAGCAAATAAAGAGAGGAAAAAAACAAACCCCACCTTTGCTAATAACCCTGGAAAAGGGCAAGAAAAAAACAGGAGCAACCCGCAAAAATAAAAGGAAATTTCATCAACAATCAATTTGATTCTCTCTAGACTGAAGAAGGAGAAATCCCAGATCTGGAAACCCAGAATAAGGAAAATAGATTAGAAGTCAGTAGGACACAATCCCCTGCTACTCTCTCTCCAATAGTTGTTGAAGAGATCATGGAGAAAGTACCTAATAGACTGGCCTCTCATGGAGGAACATGGGATGATATGGTTGCAGATGAAGAGAACATTGGGATAACATCTGAGGAATCTCCTTTGCCTGGGTGAACGTGGGTAGAAATGGTTAAGCACAACAGAATCAATCCAAAGCATTCATCCCAAGGTCAATCGTCATCTCAAGAAACATAGGAAACAACAGATCTAGGGCTATCCCAAGCCACGCGAGGAAGAAAATCTCAAAGACAACAACGAGAGCAAGAGGCAGAGAGAGAATTGGAACTAGGAAGGAAACTTAGCATAGAAGACACCAAACTGTTACAAAATGTCAAATATTTGGGAACCAAAGAATTCATATCCCGAGCAGGATCTCATGCATTCAAGAAATAATGAAACTAGTCTCTTAGAATTGCAGAGGCCTGGGAGGATCAATCAAGGTAGAAGCTTTGAAAAATATCCTAAATACTGAGAAACCAGATATTCTGCTTGTCCAAGGGACTAAGATGCCAGAAGATGAGGTTATGAGCAGTTCATCTCTCTTTTGGAAAAACAGTGTTGGAAAGGCCATTAGCTCCAGAGGAGCCTTAGGTGGAATAACAACTTTCTGCGGAATAGATAAGTTCAAAATCAAATCAACGAAAGAAAATACCCATTGGATTTTACTTGAAGTACAAAACAAAAGCAATCTAGAATTGATTTACATTTATAATGTAGATGGGCCTACCCATTACATAGAAAAGATGGATTTCTGGGACTCTTAACTCTCTTTAAATGCAGATCTACATGGAAAAGACATTATCATAGCTGGAGATTTCAATGCAACAAAATCAAGCCTAGAAAAAAGAGGAGGTTCGATTATTATATATCCTTTTGGTGAAAAGCTAGCAGATCTGATGGCAGATCTAGATATTCTGGTTCCAGTACCCAAAAATGGAAAGTACACATGGAGCAACAAGCAAACTGGACCATGTCAGATTGTTGCAAGATTAGATCATTTTCTGGTAAGTGCAACTTTCCTTCAAAAATATTTACTCCCTTCTTCTCACATGATTTCTTCAGCCACCTTTGACCACAATCCCATCTCCCTTTCCCTATCCTCTCCTTCAAGCCTTGGCCCTATCCCCTTTAGATTCAATCTCCTTTGAACAATGCCAAAACTATAGATTTAATTCACTCATCCTAGATCTATCTTTTCTCTGGGCCCCCAGCTTCATTTGGGAGTCTAAACTCATAGTTGTCCGTTCAACCCTGAAAAATTGGGCTTCATCCTCCTACAATGAACCTGCCATCGCCAAAAAAAGTTTTCAAACCGCTTTGGACTCCCTTCACACTAAAATGGATTTAAGTGAGATTTCTCCTGAAAGCATAACTCAGGAAAAATCCCTAAACCATGAAATTTTGAAAGCAGCCAGACAAGAAGAAGAAATTCTAAGAATAAAATCCCGTCAACTCTGGCTAAAGGGGGGAGATAAGAACACCAATTACTTCCACAAAAAAACAAAATCAGATTGAGTTTCAACTACATCAAAGAGCTAAAAAAAACAACAACCAAATTATCGCAGGGCAAGAAAACATCAAAAAGTTGGCATGGCAACACTTCAATTAGCTATATTCTGATAGTGGAGAGATAGATCCTTTCTCCTAAGTTGATCTTCTTTCAGGTATTCATCCAAACATCAACGTAGAAGAAAACAAGGAGCTGGAAAAACCAATCTTTGAAAATGAGATTATAGAAGCAATATGGAATCTCCATCCTGACAAGTCCCCAGGACGAGATGGGTTTACGATAAACTTCTATCGAGATTCCTGGGACATCATCAAAGAAGGTCTAAATAAAATGCTAAACTGGACCACGAAAAAAGATAAAATCGGTGGAGCTACCAATTCCACTTTCCTGGCATTGATCCCAAAATAAATAAATAAAAGCCTCTCTCGATTGAAATATTTCGTCCCATCTCGTTATGTAACACCTCTTACAAAATTGTTACCAAAATACTTGCTACTAGAATGAAAAAGATCATGGAAAATATCATTTCGAAAGCTCAGGGAGGATTCATTTCCGGTACACAGATCATGGATAATATAATCATTGTTTAAGAAGCTATCCATTCAATCCTGGAACATAAACAACAAGGTATGGATATCAAGCTGGATATGACAAATGCATTCGACATGGTCAACCGCTTCTTTCTATTTGAGATCATGCTCAGAATGGGATTTTCCAAAAAAATTGTAGATGGATCAAAGCCTGCATCAGCAGCCCTTGGATCACACCTATTGTTAATGGAAGACCTGCTAGCTTCTTCCAAGCCTCTTGAGGACTCCATCAAGGCTGCCCGCTATCCCCTTTTTTACATATCATAGTAGCTGCGTCTTTAAGCAGGAGGCTTCATTCCTTGCAAAACAATGGAGAACTCAAAGGTTTAAAAATTTCCAGAGGAGTTAAAAATGCTAATCATGCTTAGTTCGCAGATGACACTATCCTTTTAGGAGGGGCCTCAGTCATTATCGCCAAAATATTCAGAGAAGTCATCTCCATCTTCCTCAAAGCTTCAAATGGGAAAGTAAATTCCTTAAAAACCAAAATCTATGGCTGGAATTGCCCCGAAAGAACCATGGTCAGGATTGCCTGCACACTGGGATATGAAGGCAGTATAAATTGGAATTCTTTTAGATACCTCAGAATACCTATCCACAAAGGCAAAAAGAAGCTAGTTTATTGGAAAGGACTGGTTGAAAAAATTAAAAATAAAAATCACTCTCTGTGAGATAACTGGTTTAATCCGGCTAGGAAATTGATTCTCATCAACACTGTTCTGGCAGCGTACCCAATATTCTCCTGCTCTATTTATCTAGCACCTAAATTGATTATACAAGAATGTGAAAAAGAGCTTAGACGTTTCCTTTGGAAAGGGGGGAAGCACAATGGCACAAATAAATTTCATCTCATCAAATGGGAAACCGTGTGCAGATCAAAAGACAATGGAGGAACGCGAATCAAAGATTTGGCTGCAATGAACCTTGTGCTGGGTGTTAAAATAGTCTGGCAAATGATCTCTGAGGGAACAAATCCTGGTGGAAGGATGCGTTGAGGAAAAAATATCTAAAAGGGAACATAGAAAGGTGTCTGACTATGATTCCCAATGCCAAAAACGCTTCTCCGATTTGGAATCTATGCCAAAATGCTACATACATCATCCAAAACAACCTGCGTTGGTCAACTGGAAATGGAAAATGAATTTGGATCTGGAAAGACATCGTGGGATCCTCTGCTACGTGTCATCTTGACAGTTTCGTTGAACTCAAGAGCTAGATGGATGGTCAAAAAATTTCCACACTCAATGATATCTCAAAATGGCATAGCAATGGAAGATGGACAGGGTGGAGAAACCTGGATACTCTAGAGTGCCTTAAGCTGGATTATACTACATTGCAAACGCTCCTCCAACGGTCTGTTCCAATCCATCTCAATCTGTCAGATTCCAGAAGCTGGGGAAAAACTAGAAGTTACATAGTGAAAGATGGATATAATTCATTCCAAAACAATAGTAGGAAAGATGTCATCTAGAAAATGTATGGAGCAAGGACAACCTCCCTAAGATCAATTTTTTTTGCTGGATCTTAGCTCACCATAAAATTCTGATAGCGAAGAATTTAAAAATCAGGGGAATTGAAGGACCATCTCATTGCGTTCTTTGCAAAAATGCGGAAGAAACACTGCAACATCTCTTTCTGGATTTCCCCTTCGCTAATGAGGTATGGTGCTCAGCTCTCAAATAACTTCAATTTAATATCACTCTCCCTACAAAATGGAAAGACTTCTTCACCTATTGGAAAGACTACTACTAAGGATCTTTATTCAAGAAACCATATTTCTTGAGAACGTGGGTTGGTCTCCCTAAATATTTTTGCTAGAAGATATGGATCGCTAGAAACAAAGGAGTATTTGAAAACTTGACCCTTTCTCTTGCCAAAGTCTCCTCTTCTGCCAAAGCTTTATGGACAGAAGCTCTTCTCTCCAATGGACTACGACACTTACATGTTGAGCCTTTAAATTCCACTGAAAAAAGCTGAATTAGTGAACTTCTCTACCCTCTCAAGCCTACTCAGGGAGATGCTAAGAAACCCACCTCTTTAAGATGGCAGATCCGAAAGAACTCGAAAATTTTCAACAACTGGTGGACAAAGTTGGATTGTTATACTCTGTTCTTTGATGGGGCCTCTAAAGGAAGTCCTGGATTGACAAGTGCGGGAGGGGTAATTTTTTGTTCTGGGGGGGATTAGACAGAATGATTTTGCTTGGGGCCTAGGGAAAACACCAAAAACTATGCGGAATGGTTATCTTTATTGAAGGGGCTGGAAATTGCTATCACTATTGGAATCAAAGAGCTAGTAGTGTTTGGAGACTCACTACTGGTTATTAGAGAGGTAAGAAAGTTAGTCATAAACTATAAAATTCCTTCCAATAAGATGCATCACACTTTCAATAGTCTAATCAGTGACTTTAATGGCATCAAATTTCTTCATATCCTCTGGTGAAACAACCATTCTGCAGATCAAATGGTAAACAAGGGAGCGTAGCTTGACTTTGGTTACATAATTTGCAATGGGAAAACTCCAAAACGCTGCTGGATCCCTTGATATAGGAGCTTTTTTGTGTTTTCAGACATCAAAGAATCTAATTCCATTGCCATAACCAACTTTTAGGACAACTGCAAGCAACTTTCAGATATGTTTAGTTTTTGCATTCTTATCCTTGGGAAATTTGTAAGAATTTACAATCATTACAGACTTGGACTATTTTGAGATAATATTCATTTTGTAAGAGAGGAACATGATGTTATGGTTTCTGAATCCATTTGGATTCAATCCATAAACTTGCTATTGTAAATCCTCACTTCTTTTTTAATACAAATTCCTCTTACCCGTTCTTGTTAAAAAAAAGTTTAGGAGCTAATCTATTGAGTAAAAGTAATAATGGTACAAAAAGTGTTACAGATCATAGACACAGTCCTGCTGAGAGGAGAAAGCACCTAGGTGTAGCAATGCTATCTGCCTTGGAGTAATAGGCAGTCCTAAAAAGTCAACCAGACCCTCCCTTACTGAGGAAAAAGAGGTCCAAAAAAGGATAGAATGTATCCTTTTACATAAAAACATGTTTGTCAGACTACAATTTGTGACATGAAAATTCCAAAGACTTTGTAACATTACAAAAAGAGAAGCCAAAGACAAGAAATTTGCCTTAGGTTTGTAATATGGCTCCTCGATGATGGGAGTCCTAAAGCATGTGGAGACTGGTTCACTTGGCGCATCCTTTTCATCAGAGGCATCGTTGTCGCTGAAGGTGTCTTCTTCTTCACTGCTGTCGGCCTCACTTTTGCTGGATGAAGGACTTTTGATTGGGAGGGGTGTAGTTTTCATCAGAGAAGTTGGATAGGGGGAAGATTTGTTGGCTGAGAAAGATTTCATTCGGCTTTGCGGGGGGCGGGAGGAAGGTTTGCAGTCCATGGGGACCGCTAGGGGAATGGTTGAGGGGGTGGATACGGAAGTGGATATAGGGAGGTTAGTGGGAGTCGAGGGAAAAACAAGTGCAGGAGGTGGAGGAGGGACTCCATTATAGAGGGGATGGGTAGAGAAGTGAAGGAGCTGAACCAAGAGGTTCTTAATGACCCAGCAGTTTCTACGACGCTCAGGAGTACGACCAACAACAATGAGGGAAACAGAGAGCTCATGCTCCCAATCATTGAACATGGTGCAAACAGAGGCTGGAATTTCGATGTTGATACCTTCACTGCTAGCATGCGCATTGAGCAGAGCAGGGCATTCAGTATGGATACCTCTCCCTACATGTCTGCGACATGGAGTGCCTCTCTGGCGTTAAGACATTGTAGGGAGACAAAGGGAGGCCAAGAGCTGGGAACCAAGAACAGAGTTGCAGAGAGTCAGGAGCGATGAGCAAATGGCGAGGGTGACGAGGAAGGCGGGGCCTTAATCCTTTGGCGCGATGGGCCATAAAACAAAGAAGGCTCATTAAGGAGAGCCATCAACAAGGTGACAACCTTGTATGTTTCAGCGACCATGAGATCTCCATGTCTGGTCGTGAGATTAATGCGTGCAACCATTGAGGCTAGAGACAGGAGGGTGACATCAGGAAGATGACAGGGTGGCATCATTGTGTGCCTCGTCATCTGCCTCCGTGGCCACAGTTTCAATATTAACACCCGCATCCAGGGGTCGATGTTTATTATTATTATTATTATTTTATTGTTTATTGTTATTATTTAAGTTTGTTACATTTCCTCTCTCTTAGAAATGCTTTGTCCTCAAAGCCCTATAATGTGGTCGCATTGTTCCTTATGACGTCTTAGTTGATGAAACATGTTGATACAAACTTCTAAGTGTAGAGAATAACTTCTGATATGTTGACAGAACAATCCATCCCAAATTGATTTGTTGTTGATTGTTGGGATTCCCTACTGATCTGTCGTTGAGAGCTTTGATTACATTAGTACCATTATCTTTCAACAATTCCTACTTTCTAGGATACTTGTTTATATGGTTGGGGTGTTGATAGGGAATTTTCACAATGTTATTTTCTTTCATGAGCATCGTCTTTTGAGCATTGATATGTGTTGGATGTTGTATTTTTAAATAGATTGGCTTCTTTTTGAACTGTGACAAGGACTAGATTTGTATTTGTTTCTTTTTCTAAGGAATACTTATCATTCTTAAGGTTTCTTAATATTTCATCTTGTGCTTTCTCATCATATTTAAGCTTCGAAATATGATCTATTAGATCTTGTTTACGCTTCTTAAGGTGATTATTCTCTTCAATATTTTTAATAGTTTCTTCTGAAGATCTTGATTCTCCTCTTCTAGATTTTGATTGTATTGTGCCTTATTCTTCGTCTTCTTTATTTTAAGAAGCCACTTCTGATTATGATATCTTAGAGGAGAGACCTCTTCTTCTTTGTCTATGATGACTTTATGAAATTCATTATGCATCTTCTGTATCAATTTCCAATCTTGTTGTGAAAGCACCTTTGAGATGTCTTTTAAGTCTTCAGTCGAGACAACTCTTGAACTTGACTTCATTGTAACCTCCTGAAATGTGGCTTTCTTGTTTTTGTAAGGAAATGTCAAGAACTTTTTCCTTGTGTTGAACATGATGTTACCCAATGTATCTAACTAAGATGGCCCTAGAATTATATCAACCCGTCTTTCTCCAATTATACCACTGAAACAATACTAAATTGAGTTAGGACCTTGTAGTCATCAACAGATAGTTGTATGACTCTAAAAGAATTAGTTCGTTTGCTAGGTCAACGTTTATACAATTCTTCTTGGTTGTCGGGCAAATAGCAATGCGAACAAACTTCTCTTGAATAAGCCCATAAGTTTTTAATATGGGGTGTGCATGTTTTTTGAAAGTTTGCGGGAATCTTCCTTGTTTTTTGTCATGAGACTCCATTTTTTTATGCTTCTTATCCCAAGATATATCAAAGAAAGACATATTTTATCTTGTATAGTATATTATACTTTTCAATAATTAATTTCTTCCCCTAAAGACTTCTTGTAGATTGGGTGGTTGGGAGGAATGCTTGTCACCTTCCCCATCTAAGTTCAAAATCCCACTTTCTTTAATATGATCTATTAGATATTGTTTACGCTTCTTAAGGTGATTATTCTCTTCAATATTTTCTAATAGTTTCTTCTGAAGATCTTGATTATCCTCTTCTAGCTTTTAATTGTATTGTGCCTTATTCTCCATCTTCTTTATTTGAAGAAGCCACTTCTGATTATGATCTCTTAGACGAGATATCTCTTCTTCTTTGTCTATGATGACTTTATCAAATTCATTATGCATCTTCTGTATCGATTTCTGATCTTCTTGTGAAAGCACCTTCGAGATGTCTTTAAAGTCTTCAGTCGAGACAACTCTTGAACTTGACTTCATTGTAACCTCCTGAAATGTGACTTTCTTATTTTTGTAAGGAAATGTCAAGAACTTTTTCCTTGTGTTGAACATGATGTTACCCAATGTATCTAACTAAGCTGGCCCTAGAATTATATCAACCCCATCTTGCTCCAATTATACCACTGAAACAATACTAAATTGAGTTAGGACCTTGTAATCATCAATAGATAGCTGTATGATTATGAAAGAATTAATTGGTTTTCTAGGTCAATATTTATACAATTCTTCTTGGTTGTAGGGAAAATAGCATTGCGAACAAATTTCTCTTGAATAAACCCATAAGTTTTTAATATGGGGTGTGCATGTTTTTAAAAGTTTGCGGGAATCTTCCTTGTTTTTTGTTATGAGACTCCATTTTGTTATGCTTCTTATCCCAATATATATAAAAGAAAGACATATTTTATCTTGTATAGTATATTATACTACTCAATAATTAATTTCTTCCCCTAAAGACTTCTTGTAGATTGGGTGGTTGGGAGAAATGATTGTTACCTTCCCCACCTAAGTTCAAAATCCCACTTGCTTTTTAGTAATAACTATTATGCACTTTTAGATTTTTTTCCCCTTAAGTTTTGTAAAATGGTGTAGATTGGGTGGTTGGGAGTAATGATTGTTACCTTCCCCACCCAGGTCCAAATCTCGTTTTTTTGTTTGTTGTTGGAGAATAAACCCAAACCCACTTATTAAGAAACCATGTGTGGTTTTACTTTTACATTTTTTTTATTTTTTTTTGGACAAGGTCCTAAGTTTTAGGGAAACCCTAATATAGTGGTTAAAAACCCCAATAAGGAACTCTAACTTCACTCTGATACCACTGTAATGGTAAAAATACGTTTACTGGAACTTCTCGAAATTCCACTTTCGAAAATAAAAATAGTCCATGAATATATATAAAAGTTGATAAAATAGATATGACATGAATTACAATTGAGGGTCCGTTATTTATATTTTGGCGGAATACCCTTTCATTAATAGTCATGTATTTTCAGAAAGACATTGTTAATTATTGTTATATATATATATATATGTTGATTCTTATTATTATTTTATTATTGTTTGTTGTTATTATTTAAGTTTGTTATAATCGAAGAGATTCCAACTAAACTTTCAGCTCTTATTCTTCAGTCTATTGCACATGGTAATAAACCTTGATTTGTCTTATCCAATTGTTAAGTTTTTCTACCTTGCACTCTCCATTAAAAACGGGCAAATCAAATTTTACATCAACTTCAATAATGGATTTTTAGAAGCATTTTTCTGATGAAAAATAGAATGATGAGAGGAAGAGGAAGAAGATATTGAACTTGAAGATGGAGATGGAGGTTCGAGAGGCTCTTCTCCATCTTCCTTGTTTACTGAAGTTGCATCCTCTTCCTTTACCTTCTTCTTCTTCTTCTTCTCTTTCTTTGCCCCCTCCCTTGATAATATGCGAACAATTGTTATACCCTATCTGCCATTTGGTAGAATGCTTTGTGAAAATATTTTTCAAGATCAGTGCAGACTTATTCATGTAGAAATTCTAAGGCCTTGATGGCATAAGGAATTTCATAAACTGGCTAAGGATCTAAGCACACAATTAACCTCACAGAGAATTGTAGAGAATTAGCATAATGAGAGAAGAAGAAGAATTAATGAACACACATTAATGAATGGTCAATAAATGATAATTCATATTATTACATAGGTAATACATCCTTATAAAGGAAAAAGGAGTTGCATGAAGACAACTCAAGCTAGCTCATAAAAGCAGGCTTACTAATTATGATAAACCCCATAAAGCACTTTCCAATCTACCAAGCACCTCACAAGTTGGCAAAAGCATGAGTGAGCTGTCAAGGAGATGGAAATAATATGCTAATGGAGAAAAACTAATGGAAGATGGGTTGGAAACAAAAGCACCCAGTTTCCTAGTTGACTAGCTTTTATCTTATCCATAGAAAAGCAGGATAAAGCAGAAAAAGTAGAAAAAGCAGAATCTGCTATATGGTCCTGTATACTAATTCTAGAGGAACCCAGAATCAGAAATAAATCATTCCTAGGATATGGATGGCATGCATTGACTTTAAGGTGCAAGTGGATGCCAACTAATTAAGCTAGTGGGTGAATAATTAATCATTATTGATTAATTATTTTATCCTAAGTGTATGAGTGGGTTTATTATATCCCAACAATTCATCTTCCATATTTCTTCCTCTTTGCACATGTCCAATCTCGATATTGTAAGGAACTAATTCACCTTCTCCTCTTTTGAGCTTGGGGTTGGTTATCATTCACACTCACAACCCAACGTCATAGAATCCTGCTTTGATACCACATGATCCAAGATATTTGTATTATAGACTTATCGTGGATTGATTTTAAAAGAGCATGAAAAACATAAATGGTGCAGAATAATGAAGAATACACAAAAAGAAGAACACACCATAAACACACGAAGCCACAAATTCGGTAATGGAATCCATCCAATAAGAACTGTCTCTGGGTCTGCTTCTTTAATGGGGAGGCCATTTTATTTAATTCTCAGCAAATGGAAAAATTACATGGAAAAATAAAATAATGATACCTCATTCTTGGAGATGACCTAAAAATTATGTCGTTTGCATGAATATTTTGATTGCACTAGTGTGTTTGCCTCGAAAAATCATGGATTTTTAACTATCACATGATACCCTTTGGGAAAATCCTTCTCTTCCTTGGGAAGTGTGCACACAACAAAAAAATATATATTGTAGACATATAGCAAGTACATCTCAGGGTTCGAATCCGTACCCTTCCCAAAATACGCCCAAAATATGTGTTCAAAAGGCCCAAAATGGGTGTGTGGTCTCCTCCTCCCGCACCTTGTAGAATGGTAAGTTTAGATAGGTTTTCTTCGGGCGAAATCAACAATGAAACTGTTGGCGCAATGACTGGTGGGGTTAGTGATACCTAACCCTTTGGTCTATTTTAGTCAACCCCAGGGTGACACGTGTCATGCTCGAATTGGGCCATGTGTCACCTTGAGATTGGGTCATGTGGTTGCCTAGTCACTTTCCATGTCACTGCCATGTGGTGCCATGTGGGAACCATACACTTGTACGGATGCCATGTGTTACACTTTTAGTGGTGCCATGTGGCACCCCCTTTTGTCTATCTACACATAAAATACTATTTTGACAAAACTATAGAGGTGAATAACTTTCACGTTCGGAGTCCATTTTGAGTGAAATGAACACTGTTGAAAACATCTCAACGAGTTCTATGTGTTGGTGCCCATCTTGTTGAGTTTTTCTTAATTTGAAATTTGACCCTTTGGAGATCTTCTTGGATCAATAACAAGTGGATCGGGTGTATTTCTTGGTTGGTTGACTGCTAAAGGAAATGGTGGTTAGTTGGTTGTTGGAGGATAATGTGAATGATATACTAATGGAAGAGGAGATGATGTTGGTTTGGTGTTGAAGCGAAATATGGTGGTGGTTGATATTCTATGGAGGAGATGGTGTTCTATTTGATGTTGAAGGAGTAGATGGTGGTTGGTTTTCCCATGGAAAAGATGGTGTCTAGAATTATTATGGAGGAGATGATGGGGTAAAGGGGGAGGAGGATCACCATCCTTAGTAAACAAATCTGAAATAGACAAATATGAAGAAAAAGATCGACGGTGATGACAAAACCACAACATCTCTATTAAGTTGATGAAAACAATAGTATGATGCATTAATAACATCTTATCATGGGGAATATTTTCCCATATTGATGCAAGCTCGGGGTCCCACATGATAACTCTAGCTTGTACATGGATCACTCTATCACAATCCATCAATGCACATATATGATCTATAGGCTTATAACAAAATATACAATTTGGATTATATTGGATGTTAGGTATCTATACTTGAGGTGGCTCGTTAGCCTCAACCATCTACATATTGTTGGGGAGGAACTTCCCCAACATGCATGCCAACATTTGAAAAATAGTAGACAACAATAATTACACAATTTAAACATAATGTTATAGTTTATAAATTGCATGTGCAATATATAAGACAAACAATATGAAACTGGATTAATGAAAATGCAATGATAATATAACCTCTAACATCTAGTGGCTTGGACTAAGTAAATAATATGTTCACACGTTCTTGTTAGTCTATCCCTACATATAGATACTACACAAGATTGAGGGTGTGATCATACATACGAGCTAACAATTTCAATACATATGAACTAACCAACCTACATGACCACTCTATTTCCCCCCTCATGGGTAACATATTCCCCCATATGTGTATAGACACATCAACCGTCAACTTAGGAGGGAGGTGGTAGGATGCTAATCAAGTGACCAAAAACCTCTATAAAATAAAACAAATATCTTTGAAGAAAAAGGGAAGACTATTCTCTCATCAAACACATCATGACAACGATTTGAACAAAAACAAATCTATCATAAAAAATGATATAGCCTGCATATATAGGCTTATATGGTGACTATTCATTAAAGGGATATGCCCCATTGTTAAATCTATTAATATTATGTTTTATTTATTATTATTATTATTGATTATTTTAATATTATGTTTGTTACAACCAACTCCTGACTATGGCTCGTAAAACCAGGTCGAAAGCTATGTTGGAAGAATTAAAGTTGAAAGAACCTAAGTTTGGAATTTATTCAGATACAAGCGGGTGAATTTTTGATACTCTGTGCTTGGACAGGGTGAGAATTTACAATATATTTGATAATGATGACTTCTCAAAGCTCAAGGAAGAATCCCCAATTTACTAGAATATCAACAAGCCTTACCTACATGTCATTGCTACACAATCAACCATCATTCCCTTCATAGATTTGGTAAAATGCATGATTTCCCTACCAACACTTTCAAAGATTCAAATTAGATTCCATACGCTACTTTCCAGCGAGATACTTTTGCCAAAATATATGCTTTAAAAACCCCTTAGCAGCTAGTGACATAAGAGTTCATAAGATCTTTTGAGCATAAGTATGAGACATATGTGCTTGTCAAGACATCAAGACATGGATGGAAGACCTGGAAATCTTCATACTTAGACCTAACAAGAAATACCCTACCTATCTGCTCAGAGAACCATACAAGTTACTTGCTACCATGCTGTGTAGGTTTTATGGTGCAAACAATTATTCATAATTTAATTTGGAATGGAGTCCTCTAGCCCATCATGTAGCTACCACATGACAAGTGTTCAATTGGGCATATATTTTCTCCATTACTCTCAAGGATGCAATTGCTCAAGCATTGAAATCTCTAGCCACAAGGAAGCCATAGTTTTTCTCATCGATGTATCTGGTAAATAATATGTGTGCTTCTTTTGCTTACGCTTCTATGAACTGGCAATGGACTAGGTCAAACCATCAATTTCACATCTATTGTTCAGTCCTATGGGAAGATAATTACAAACCCTATGTTTATGACATATGTGATAGTTTTCTCAGTGTTGTATTTTTAATTATCTTTAAGAAGAATGCTCCCAAGCTTTTCGAGGATGCCATTTCTTTAGTGGCACCGATGGGTGATTGGTATGTTGGGGAATTATTTAGTTACCTTAAGATATGGGGTAGTAAGTTAGTCCATTTGTTTCCAAAATTTGTCCCTGATAGGATGGCTCTTGCAGAGGTAGCGTATTAAACAGTCTTTAAAGGATTTCATAGTCAATGCTATTCTTAAAAGAGAAGAGCATGGACAAAATTCCCTTTGTATGTTGGGAATTTAGTTATTTAAAACTCTACCAATGCTTACCTTCTCAAAAAAGGGTTGAATGGTTTGAAGTTAGGGTTTTGCAGGTAAGATCCAAAAGGTTTCATAGCTGATGATTTTATCTAAGCATAGTTGAAAAGTTCTTATGCCCATGAGAAAGAACTATATGACTTCCTCTATCAAGGTGCATCTAGTTTTGAAGAAGTATTAAGTAGAATACTTGAACCTGATCAAAGAGTTCTCATCGATGAAGCTCAAGAACAAAAAAAATAAAGATACTAGAAGAAAGGAGTAGGATATTTCAACAAAATGAAGAAGTTTCCATTTAAGCAATAGGAGCAACCATCAAGGCTATAGTGGTTAGTCCAACTCATCCTAAGTCTGGGATAGAGTTAATTTGATAAATAACAAGGAAAATAACCAATACAAATAAGCCAACCCCCCATTCCTATTCAAAATATGAATGCTTTAATTCAACAAGTTGAAGATCTTCAAGGTAAATCTGCCCTTTGTATTGAGTACATGATGATTTTAATTATTTTGAGCATCATTTTGATATTTTGGGAGATCACATTGATAAAATAAAAAATGCACATTCAGCTTATGAGCAGCTTTGTGAATGGCATACTCATTTGAATAATTCCTCTGAATCTGTTCCTCACTTAAACCCACTCAAGCTTATGAGAACTCGTGTATCTATTAAGTCTTGGGAGCTTGCTTGTGATGACATTTCTCATATGATCTAGAAAGGACAAAAGATTAATGCCATACATTGGATGCTGACTAATGAGTACATGGAGACTCTTGGAATTCTTGTGTTCACTGAGTTGGCAGAGTCAGTGTCGACTAAATTAAGGATGGCTGAAGTGGATGAGCAAAGAGATCAATCAACTGATATGATTCGAAACATTTCTCAAGTTGATATGTTTAGTATTAGATCATTTATTTGCAGTCTTGTTCATTTGAAATCCATTTTACAAAGTTTCCTACATAATTGGTCTAAAATTAGAAGCAAGGAAGTCAAATCTTATTTATGTGAGGCAGAGTTTCAGTCGAAGCATGCCAATTATTCCGACGTAACATGAATGTGGGAGGTATATTCCAAATGGAAGGATTGTCTTACTAATACTAGTCAGAATAGTTAGCTGCTTCCAAGGTCTAGGATTATTTTCCCATTTTGTGGATATATCTTTTTTTTTTGTATTTATTTTCAATCAATCAGAGAAGAAAAGGGGGGACACCCTAGTTGAACCTTTGGTGGAATGTTATTGTACCAGACATTGTTGAACTCTCTGTATCTTCTGATAAAGTGATGCAATGATTTACAAGCATGCTAATTAAAGATGGAGATTGTTTTGCATTTGGATCTCAACATGTGTAATAGCCCTAGTGTGTTAATCCAATGGACATATGTTGTGGTTATTATTGTGTTGGTATGTGGCACTAAGTGCCGAGACTATGGACTTGGGACATTATTATTATTATTATTATTATTATTTTCTTTTAACAAAAAAAAACTAGCTCAACATGGAAAACTAATGTGGTCGGGGGGTCATGGGTTCCACATGTGAGGGGTTGGGGGGTTGGGGAGTAGGAGTTGTGGCTCTCCCTAACAATACTCTTTGTTTCCAAATTTTATTATTTTAGCCTATGTTGGTACTATTGAACCTAATTCATGATTTAGTGGGCCTTCCTTAGTGCTTGGGTGGATTTCCACTTGTTGAATGTGCCCCTTTGGTGGTTTTGTAACATCCTTTTGAAGGTTACACTTGGTTTTGTAACGCCACTTGTACAAGTGTGCCCTCACTAGCTATTTTTAGCCAAACATGTGAATAGTGTAACTCTTCATTCTTGATGACTCCTTTTTCCTTTTGGGAGAGGAATTTCATGCATCTATAACTCCCCTTATGTTTTGTAACCACCTCTCACTAATATGAGTTGGTTTTGGGTGGGATGAAGTGCTTTCTATTTGGAATTTGAATTATCATTGGTGGGAATTCAAATTGGTCATCTAGTAGCTTCCAATAACTAAGTGGTTACTCTCTAGCTAACATGGGCGAGTCCTTAACCCATGGATTCGAATTGCTATAAAGGGATTCGAATTGGCTCTCTTGGGTTCCTCTAGAGGACGATTATGCTTGATCTATTGGATATTTTGAATGCCAGTGGATGGATTCAAATTACTAGAGGAAGGATTGAAGGCCTTGAAATAAGGTATGAATACTTATCTAGACTAGATTGTAGTGTGGATAGATTGCACACCAAAGTACCTCAAGCACCATTACTTGTCTCTGCTTTGGTCTTGCATGTGAAGTCCAATGGTGGATGGTGATATCCTAAGGGAATGCAGTGAAGGGAATCCCATTGCACCAGGTAGTAAAGATGTATAAAAAGTAAGTGGCGATGGGAAGTGTTGAGATTCCTCGGGTTGTACCCTAGGATTTTATGTGAAGGGAACAACCACATGTTTTGGCTTGCCTATTCTTGAGCATTTAGGGATCATGAGACCTATACCATCGCGTTTAAAGAGATGTTTTCAACAAGGTACCCCTTTTGTTTCATTGAAAAATATTTTCGAATAGATAAGATATAGTTGTTTTATTGTGGCAAGATTTTTCTCATAGTAGTGAGAAGGATGCAACTATATGTTTTGTGTTGACCACGTTGAAAAAGAACACACCTTGTTTATTGGCTGAGAGTACCTCTGATTATGGATCCATGGTATCAAATTGGGGGTGACTTGTTCAAGTATAGTTGACTTGACTATGTCTATGGCCTGGTGGAAAGTTGTCATGTTGAAGCTAGTTTCCCCCTTAACTAAAATGTCCCAAAATTTACATTGGGTCACAATGGCCAAATCACATTTTCCATATTCGTGAAAGTTGTCAAATGGATGCTAAAAGTCAAATAATTGCCAAGGTGGAAAATCATTAGTTTCCTAGCTTGGGGGTGGAAGCTTTGAGATTTGGAATAAGGGGGATAATAAATGATGTTTACACATTAGAAGAGGATAAACATTTAATAATGTAGTGAATTAAATAAATACAAGAGAAAAATGAAATGGCCATGGAGAATGGAGACACATGGAGACTATGGGGCCCACTCAAGCTAGAATTCCTATGTTAAATGGCATCCTCCTCTTGTAATTTCGAATCTATGGGAAGCCTAATGATTTGGGATGGATTATGAGGTTAATATAATTGTCCATATACTTCATAGGTCAAATTTTGGATGAATTGTAACTTACATGGGAGAGGAAGAGCCAAATGGGAGTTTCATGGACACTTGGCTAGATTCCCCTTACATTTGTGACATCTATGACAACAATGATTGAGATTCTATGACAGTTATGACACAAGTCAGATCCAAAGGCTGAAATACTGACATATTGACATCTCAGGACTGAATAGATAATCTTAGAGATCAAATTTGGGAGTTGGAGAAGGCCAAGAGGCTCCTACTCAAATTTGGGAGAAGATGGAAGGTGAAGAGAGAGGCCACATGGCATAGCATCAGCAACCACACCAATTCGACTTGGCTTTGGTTTATGGATGGATTTGGAACCTTAGAATACCAATAATGTTTATAAAATACAGGGATCAGCCATGAGAAGAAGCTTTTGCTCATTTGTGAAATTGTCATTTGTGAATTGTGAGAGCTAGTGGATGACTAGTTTTCTTGCTTAAGCCAATTTTGAGGGTGAAAGATTCCCATCCTAGTTGGTGTTTGGAAAGGCCACTCAGGTATTTTATGGAGCTTTAATGGAGTCTTATTTGCAGGTATAAGCTATAGTAAATCATTTGGATTCTTCTATTGCAGCACTCTGTCTCAACTATTTCTAGTTTTCACACTATAGTCATGCCAATGGAGGGATTGCACTTTGGGTGAGCTATTGATCTATTTTGGGAAGATTATAATGCCCATTATATTATTTTATGATGTATATGCTCTATATTTCATGTTCAGAAGACTCTCAGGTCGAAATACCCAAAAGAATTCATGTAAAAATGTTGAACAATGAAGAAATAGTGTCATTTCCCCACTATCTTGTTGTGAACCATTGTAATGCTGATGATTCCGAATTGGGAGAGCCTTTAATTTTCCATTTATGATTGTAAGCAGTTCAATATTCTCTATTATTCATTCTCAAAAAGTTTCAATTCAAAATTCCCAAGAGTTGTATGTCAAAATGAATTTTGATGAGCAAACAATGACCATTTCCACTCTATTTTGATATATGCCATGGTAATGCTTATTATTTTGAATGAAGGAATTTATATATGATAAATGTATGATGGATGGACTGTAATTAATGTGTATTTAAATTCTCATTTTCAGTACTTAAGCATTGGAAGCCATTTTACTCATTTTTATTGCATTGGGAGAAGATTTGGAGCATTTTCCCCAAGGGTTGAAATTGTGACTTGGGAGTTGTTTTGGAAAGAGTCATAACAGCCTGTATAAACTGAACCATGATGCATATGAGACTTTGAAAAGGTCCCTTACACATACCCAGCCTCTATTCATAAATTAAAGTGACTTTTGGATCATTTGTGAAGCCATTTCCGACAATTACCCAAGGGTAATTGGAGCCCCAATTTGCTAATAGAGACTCCTGCTTTGAACAGAACATTAAACAAGTTTATAGAAGTAAGTGGGAGGTTGAAAAAAAACATGAAAATTATAACTGAGTTATTAAATCAGTCATACATCTTCTATGAATATTTGGGAGCAATTGGGCTGATTTGGAGACCAACACACTAAGACTAGTCAAGAGCCAAAATTGTGAAAAAATTGAAAAATTGGTCATTTAATAAAATTCCAAAAGGGGGACATTATAGTGGTATAAGAGCATGATATTGGCACCTGATGTGGTCTGATATTTATGAGTACAAGAATAAGGGACCACCATTATATATTGAAACCCAAAAGTGCTTTTATTGAAGGAAAAAAAAGTAGGAGAAGAAGGCAATTTTTTGGAAACTATGACTAGGTATGAAAAGAGAACCTCATATGATGGCGAGGAGATAATAAAAAGCATGGAACCTATCATTGAATACATGAATAAGAATATTATGAAAGGATTCGAATTTTTGGCTATCCAAAGTTGGGAAAAATATATTGATTTTAAGAAAACCAAGGAGAAAAATGCATCGGTTTGCTTGAAGGAGCAAAAGGAGGAGACCCATGAACCACCTAGTTCTGAAATAGGTGAAGTAGAAGAAGTAGTACATGAAGAGGATATAAATTCACTCCCAAATGAAAAATATGAGGAAACATCACATGAGAAAGAAGAAGAGTACCTTGAAACTATTGAATATCATTCTGAAACAAATTCTGCTATGGACATGGACCAAAGAGCATCTATTGATGGATGCTTGAACTATGAAGGAGTACCTACCAATGGGTGCTAAAAACTCTATGTTGGTGACATAGAGATCAGATTTAAAAATGCAATCCAAAATTCCATTAAACATGAAAATAAAGACCTTGTAGCAGTTGAAGAAGAAACAAGATCAACTTCCCCATCACCACTTGAGCTTCATGAAGTTGGTCCAAGCAAGAAGGAAGAAGATGAGGAGGTTCATTTGCAAGAGCCTCATTTTCTTGAAGGGTCCTTAAAGATGAATGAAAAAAATATCCAAGAGGCCCTTAACATACTCCATGACACTCAAGCATTGGTATCAAATTCTTGTTGGAGAGCTACTCCCTTGGAGGATCCATCCTTCCTTGAAGACATGGAGAAGATCCAAAGAGCAATGTGCAACATCAAAGGTAATTTCATGTCTTTGATTTTTGATAGAAAAAATGTAATTGAGATTATTTAATGGTTACATGAATACTACTTGAAGAATAATGAAGTTATTGATAAGCTCACAATTCAAAATGAGCAACTTCTTGAAAAGTTGCAAGACACTTGTTTTTCCTCCGATGTTTCAGATTTTCATAAGGTAGATTGCTTGGAGGATTCTCATGACATGATGGATCATTAGAAACATGAAAAATTGTAGGTTCTTGATGTGCTTGAGGATTATAGTGATGATATCCAATCACTAGTAATGGTGGAAGAGGAACTTGAATTGCCTCTTGAAAATGGTTACACAATTTTTGAAGAAGTGCATAATTCCACCACCTTGGAACCAACCCATGAGGAAATGTTTGCATTTTCTAGGGAGGTGAATAATCCTACCCGTATGGATACTTCACATTATGACAATTTTTCACTTACAGATCATTTGGGTGAGTTGGTTCTTTCTCCTACATCCTACACTTCTAAATTTTGCAGCAGTTATCCTAATGAAGTATGGGTGAAAGGTTTTTTTTATTTTTTATGGTGCCACATGAAGAGCATGTAAATTCTATTTCTCCAATTGATGATGGAATTATTAGAGAACCATATTATTTACATTTGTAGTAGCATACTTGTTTACATTATGATTATACGCATCTACATGGGTGCACCTATGATGTTCATTTGAGTCACTTGAAGACTCATGGTTTTTCTTGCTCAACACTTGGTTCAATTGATGTTGGAGGAACTTCATCCAACACTTGGGTGAAGAGGGATATGATTGAGGAAAATTATTATTGGCAGCAACATCCTCTGTTATTTCATGATGATATACATATTCATGGGTGTATTAATGAGACTTTTTTGAGACACTTGAAGTCTTCGTGTTTTATTTGCTCCTTATTTGGTTCATATTTTGGTGGAGGTTCTTCATTCACTTCTTGGATGAAAGAAAAATTGGCTGATTATTATTTTGATGCATATTACATTCTTTGGAAGCAGCATTATAGGACATGGGATCCTCACCTATGTCATTGGAGCAGATTTGATTGGTCACTTGAAGCATGTATGCACTTGGCAAATGGTAGTCTACTCACTGGGAGGTATAAACACTTTCATGATTTCTTGGTGAGGCAACTCCTTGATGTACATTATTATTATGTTGTTATGTACTTTGATGATATATATTATGCAATCATGGTGTTTGGAAGAATTCATACAAGAAAATGGGATATAGGAATTCTCTTTCCAAATGGTATGGGTTGGAGAGCACTCTTAATTATTGGAGTGCAATGCAAGCAATGGGACCCTGGTTTAGTTTTTAGTCTCATTGATTTCAAATTCTTTGGGAAACAAGTAGTATGGGAGATGGATTCCCCATTTAATAAGGTGATGTTATTAAGAGTAGTGAAGTAGCAAGCATGGTGGTTCCTCTCTGAAATCTTCATGAAATATCAAAGACTCAAGGTGGGCAACTCAGTAGCAACTTCAAAGAATCATACAGAAAGCAGGTTCTTCAACAACCATGTTTGAAATTGCTTGAGGACAAGCAATATTGGGAAGGGAGGATTTGTAATGTCCCAAAATTTACATTGGGTCACAATGGCCAAATCACATTTTCCATATTCGTGAAAGTTGTCAAAGGGATGCTAAAAGTCAAATAATTGCCAAGGTGGAAAATCACTAGTTTCCTAGCTTGGGGGTGGAAGCTTTGAGATTTGGAATAAGGGGTATAATAAATTATGTTTACACATTAGAAGAGGATAAATATTTAATAATGTATATTATTAAATAAATACAAGAGAAAAATGAAATGGCCATGGAGACACATGGAGACTATAGGGCCCACTCAAGCTAGAATTCCTATGTTAAATGACATCCTCCTCTTGTAATTTCAAATCTATGGGAAGCCTAATGTTTTGGGATGGATTATGAGGTTAATATAATTGTCCATATACTTCATAGGTCGAATTTGGGATGAATTGTAACTTACATGGGAGAGGAAGAGCCAAATGGGAGTTTCATGGACACTTGTCTAGATTCCCCTTACATTTATGACATCTATGATAACAATGATTGAGATTCTATGACAGTTATGACACAAGTCAGATCTGAAGGCTGAAATATTGACATACTAACATATTGAGAACTGAATAGAGCATCTTAGAGGTAGAATTTGGGAGTTGGAGAAGGCCAAGAGGATCCTACTCAAATTTGGGAGAAGATGGAAGGTGAAGAGAGAGGCCACATGGCATAGCATGAGCAGCCACACCAATTCGACTTGGATTTGGTTTATGGATGGATTTGGAACCTTAGAATACCAATAATGTTTATAAAATATAGGGATCAGCCATGAGAAGAAGCTTTTTCTCATT
>LPNX011140726.1:20002-129567 GCA_001517045.1 Pseudotsuga menziesii | reverse complement strand
TCTTGCTTAAGCCAATTTCGAGGGTGAAAGATTCCCATCCTAGTTGGTGTTTGGAAAGGCCACTCAGGTATTTCATGGAGATTTAATGGAGTCTTATTTGCAAGTGTAAGCTACAGGAAATCATGTGGATTCTTCTATTGCAGCACTCTCTCTCAACTATTTCCAGTTTTCACACCATATTCATGCCAATGGAGGGATTGCGCTTTGGGTGAGCTATTGATATCTTTTGGGAAGATTCTAATGCCCATTATATTATGTTCCGATGTATATGATCTGTATTTCACGTTCAAAATACTCTCATGTTGAAATAACCAAAAGAATTCATGTAAAAATGTTGAACAATGAAAGAATTCATGTAAAAATGTTGAACAATGAAGAAATAGTGTCATTTCCCCACTATCTTGTTGTGAACCATTGTAATGCTGATGATTCCGAATTGGGAGAGACTTTAATTTTCCATTTATGATTGTAAGCAGTTCAATATTCTCTGTTATTCATTCTTAGAAATTTTCAAGTCAAAATTCCCAATAGTTGTATGTCAAAATGACTTTTGATGAGCAAACAATGACCATTTCCACTCTATTTTGATATATGCCATGGCAATGCTTATTATTTAGAATGGAGAAATTTATATATGATAAATGTATGATGGATGTACTGTAATTAATGTTTATTTCAAGTATCATGTACAGTACTTAAGCATTGGAATCCATTTTACTCATTTTTATTGCATTGGGAGAAGATTTGGAGCATTTTCCCCAGGGGTCAAAATTATGACTTGGGAGTTGTTTGGAAAGAGTCATAACATCTTGTATAAACTGAAACATGATGCATATGAGACTTTGAAAAGGTCCCTTACACATACCCAACCTCTATTCATAAATTCAAGTGACTTTGGGAGTGTTTGTGAAGCCATTTCCGACAATTACCTAGGGGGAATTAGAGCCCCAATTTGCTAGTAGAGACTCCTGCTTTGAATAGAACATTAAACAAGTTTAAAAAAGTAATTGGGAGGTTGAAAACCATACATGAACATCATAATTGATTTATTATATCATTCATACACCTTCTATGAATATTTGGGAGCAATTGGGCTAATTTGGAGACCAAGACACTAAGACTAGTCAAGAGCCAAAATTGTGAAAAAATTGAAAAATTGGTCATTTAATAAAATTCCAAAAAGGGGACATTACATTAACCAGATGAGTATTTTATTGTATGTTTATTTATAAACTTTTATAGAAGAATTTATGGTCATGGATATGATTTTATTTCCCGTTTTTATGGCTATAGGTGAAAACCTATAGCTTAAAAGCTTATGTGAATTATATGGTTGTATATGACACCCTTCAATTTGATATAGGCCTATGTTTAAACGGTTGTGATTTAATATTGTAGATCTGATTACTTAATGTGATTACGTGTTAATCGGTAAAGAGAAATGGACACGTGCCTAATGCTCCTGTTAACCTCTTCTCCAACCTAGTAGAACATAACAGACTCTTTGAGGTTCCTTCCGATGTTTAATTAAGATCCCATGCAGATGTGGATTCCACATCAGAGGGAAAATTTGTGGTTTCGATGGCGATGACAGAATCAAGGTTTCCTTATGAAGTTGTGGTTGTGTTCTGGATTCTGATTTCTGACTTTCGAGTCGGAGGGAGTTAGTGTCAATGTATTTGTGAAACATTGGAGTTTCGATGCCCATGTGGCAATGCCGATGTCTGCATCAGAAAGGTCGTTGGTAGTTTGTTAATTGGCCAATGCTGACTTCCAAGGTTTGACACGCTGACGTCGATATCAACATGTTATTGGAGGATGGACTATCATATCGGTCTAATGTGAGATGCCAACACCAAAGTACTGATGTCAGGATCGACATGACCATTGAGAATGAACCGTAGTTTTGTGTTGACTTCCGATGTCCGACATCAGAAGAACTGAGTCCCGAAATCAGAACCTAGGATTGGTAATGTGATTTAAATGTATTTCTTTAGTGCTTCAATTTCTGACTTCCAATGTCAGAAATGTTGAAAAGTTATGGTTAAGTCTAGAAGATGAAAACAATCCATCGGGACCATTAATAATCCTAAATATTTAACTAAACAACTAGGTTTAAGCATTAATTAAGTAAATTAACCAATAACTATCTACGCTTCTGTAGTAGTGAGTCAATTGGGATCACTGATAATTGTTATAATTAGTTTTGGACTGATTATAACAATTAGTTTTGGACTGATTATAGAGCCTTTATAGCACTCTAGGTGTGCTTTTAACTACAGATTGATATATGTGTAGCTGTGTAACATGTGGGTGTGTTACAACATGGATTAAGTATTAGTTTTCTTAACTTTGACTAGTTTCCTTAAGTTCAAATCACTATTATTGTAACATGTTTTGAATGATTATAATTGCAAAGGTTTAATTGATTTTGATAAATTTATTTATTATTTCAAGTTGCTATGGATAGTGTATTCTGAATATGTTCAATGTTTTTGTTTATGGAAATTTCGTTTGCAACTAATTACTATTTGACAATATTTTATTTTATTGTAGGATTTAACAGATTATTCTGATTAAATAAACTCAACCTTCATACTAGATCTCAAATGTACAAATTGATCTTTACTGCAATATTGTCTTTATCTCAGACAAGTTGGTAAGTTTGTTTTTGTGGATTAAGGATTTGTTTTTAATTACATCACTGCATTATGTTTTAATTAAGAGATCAAGTAAGAGGATCGTCACTTTTCAAATATGTTTTTTTGGGTTGAACTAACTTGTACTTGAGATTTATTATTGTTTCTTTATAACTAAATTTAGATTTCCATCAACTCAAGTCTCTTTTTGAAGGAGAAAAACTCATAGGCAACCAATAGAGGCCTTGTATCCATCAGAGACAATGATCTCAAATGACTCGAAACTAGGGAGACTCTCGTGCAGGGTTTTTTAACACTCTTGGATCGGACTATTTTCCCTTTGTTGATGACTTGGACCAATTTCGAGCGTTAAAAATATCACATATTTCTAAATTCTATATTCGTTGGACTTTCGACGATCATTGACTCAGTCAATGTTGACTTCTTCCACATTTACCAACCAATAATGACCGTTGTAAGGGTTCAACAATTATTCGTCACTCGTTGGTGTTTCGATGGCTTGTTGTCGGTACACCAACTTTAATGCCAAATATTTCGGTGGTATAACTCTTTAGGTAAAACCATCGAAAGACTGAGGGAAGTAATTCAAAATATCGATGGTATAGGGTTACCATCGATTGGGCGATGAATGTGGGTTGTTTTAAAAAATAAAGAAAAAATAGATTTCTAACTTGTAATTTTCGACGGTCTGTCCATATAGTCGAATAATCTGACTGAATTTTGAGCCAAAATGTTGTAGTGAATGCACCCCTTTGGTGAACTTTGGATAGAAAATTAATATATTCCTTGGGTTCCACATTTTCCTTTTCCAACTGTTTCGAATTCCTTTCTTGGAATTTTCATGAAATACATTATATGAATAGTTCATATTTAATAAATAAGAGTAAAGTGAGTGCTTAATTTATACATGCATGTCAATTATTTCCCCACATAATAGTATAACACTGGACTAGGCTTCTCTCATAAAAAATTGCACCATAAAAGTCTTCGGTCAAATCAATCATTCTAGTTGTTAATGATGTGGCCTTCTTCTATATTGAAATTTCTATACTATTTGGTAGGTAATCCGAGAAAAATATAACTACCAGGTCATAGATATTGTTGATACCTTTTTTACGGTAGTAATAAGATTCAAAATGGAGGCCCAAGGAAAAGTTATGGTGAAATCATGGAAGTGACCTTTCACTATGTCACCTATGTCGCATGTTGGAGCATTAAGCGTTATTGGCCATTGGTGTTTTTTCTTCTATCAATCATCATCGATGATGAATTTGTTTCCTGCACATTTATTTTTGAGACTAGAGTTGAAATTTGACACGTAAATACCTATCATTTTCCATTTTACACGTCAAAATACCGCCACTTCATAAAATTATACGTCATTAATGAAGTGTGAATTTTATTTTCACCCGTAATTTTGAGGTGTATTTTATTTTTACACATTATTAATATCTAATCCTAAGCCCATCCACACACACACACACAAATTTCTATTCTGTTTCTAATATGGAAATGTTTTTAATATCTATATCTTAAGCCCATGTAGATTATTGTACAAGTGAAAGTACAATGGAAACATTACTTTGGGGAGGAAGCTACTTGGGAAAGGGAAGAAACTACGAGTCGGAAATTTCCTTCTGTATTTCAAAACTTTAATGATATTGATTAATGATACTAATTAAGCACCGAGGACGGTGCAAAGTTTTTAGGAGGGCATGATTGTAACACCCTCTAATTACTTGTGATGTTTGTGTTATTATTTACTTTTAAATAAACACGTAAATTAGATTATATTTTTCTAATTGGGAATTGGAAGTTTTAATAGTTGCACAATAAATTGACAAAAACTTGGGTTTAAAAACATTTATCAAACCTACAACATTCTCTATGAAGACAAGTGGCCAATATTCAAGAGAATTAATCATTTTGCTATAAAAGTCCTAGGCAAGACAAAGAGAGAATTATTATGAGGAAACTGAATTCTAGATAGAGTTGCCAGAGATCACTATGAGTGCGGGATCTATAATGAATTCCTGAGATAGCATAGAGCTGCCAATGAACATCGTACAAATGTTAGGCTCTGTATCACAACTGTCAGTGAAGCATAAGAGAATGCTAGGTTCTGGGATAACTTATTGTCTCTAATACTGGTGGCAACTTGAGGCCGCAGAGGAACTACTTTAAACCCAAGAGTATGGGCAAGGGGGTGAAACTAAGCAAGTGAAGTTGCTAACAAGTTTCAGAGGCAGGGTGGTGTGTGGCTGTTAAAACTACGATTTCCATATATGTTTCGTTCTTAAACAAGACTTATTTCCAATGCAGTTCTTGTTGTATGAAAAGTTTTACTAGTAATGCTATTTCATCTCAAAATGCTGAAATAACACTAAGATTAGTGTACTCTCTTATTACTGTTCGAATTACAGTTTCTTATGCTTATGCATGTGTTAGGTTATTAACATAATAACCTAGGGTTTATTAATATTTTGGTTGACAGACAAGCATCGAAACCTAGGGTTTGTTAATATTTTGGTTACAGACAAGCATCGAAACCTAGGGTTTGATTATTACTTTGTTTTACAGTCAAGCATTGAACCCATATAGGGTTTATTTAATATACGATATTTTTTATTTGAAATTAGCACTAAGAATAGAATATTCAAATTCTTTCATTTTCTAAGCTTAGTATTAGACATGTTTCTATTCATTTATGAATTAAACTAAATATTAAAACTTTAACTATATTAAATAAATCAGCATTGGGAGGTCCTCTTTCAAGATGTATTAACCATACAACCAGGGTAAAGGAGTTGCATGCAAACAACTGAACTTATTTATAACCTTTGCCAAAATTATTTTACAAGAACCGTATTGCTGGCTATTACATTAACACAACAAAACCCTAGCGTGCGATTATATTATCACGCAAAATGGGTTATCAAAGTAAAGAACATTGAAATGCATTACACAAACCCGTGGATATATACATATACAAACACAAAACTACAAGTTAGAGACCAGATGTCAAAACACAACCAAGAAAATATTCTTTCATAAGATTGAAACCAGATACATGTTTTAGTTCAAAACTATGTATTCATTTACGCTAAACACAACCAAAAGATACAATACAATAATATAATTCTTTCTCGCTAGGACAAGTTAAAAACAAAACATCACTGTTTAAAAGTTTAAACTCAGAATATACAATTGGCGTCAACCATCAAACCAAACGTTTATGCCAAACAAAAAACCTACCAACTAATAATTGAAGTTACCATTAAAGCAGAAGCTAAATGGCTTGCAATGTTAAAGCCCAACAGAAAACCCTTTGAGAACTCACGACCAACCACTAGAACCACTGATAAACCAACAAACACTTGAACGACCAATCAAACAAAACTTTGCCTTCCCTAAACTTTAGAACATAGATATAGCCCCCTTTTTAAACCTAGAACTTACCGATGGAAGCGAGAAGCTTTTAGCAGAGCAACCACACCTGCAGTTGCCAACACAGTTCTGTTAATAAAGGGTACAAATTATGAGGAAAAGAAATGTTTAAATATTTAACCTTGGCCGAAGCCCAATTTCTTACCTTGCGATTTTAAATTTGAAAGTCAATGCCGAAACTTAGGGAAACCATCCCTTTTTACTGTAAACGCTAACCATGCAAACTGGAGAAAGAACGAGGAGGTAAGTAGCTTCATAGGAAGCAGGAACACTTGGTTCAATCAAGGGGCCAACAAGGCACATGTAAGTCACTACCATAGCTATTAGAAATGCATAACTGAGATCAAATGATGGTGTAGTTATTCCACTGAGGTGATTGAAGCTCCGACAAAGTGGTCGGGTGGGAAACCCAAAAGGCAAAGTCAAACCTAGCATCATCCAACTGTAAATCACTCGCATACTTGAAAATCAGTTCTTTTCATTTAAATTTCTTTCTTTTCAACCTAGTTCTATAGTTGGATACACCAAAACGAATCCAACCTCTTTCACCTTGTTTTGTGTTAGGTTTGGATTGCTAGGTAGCTTGTAGACCCTCTTAAATCTTGGCAAGAAGGTAGGGTACCTGCAGGAGGAAAAATTGATTAGGAATAATGCTAAGTAAGTTAAAGGTTTAAACTGGAGGGTCTATCCCTTTTTTGAAGGTATTAATATTCTAGTGTTTGAGGCGGAACCCTTACAACGGTGGAAACACTTTCTGCACAAAGGATAAAAGAACTCAAACCATTAAGAAGGTGCATCATAGTAAATATTCTAGGTTTCAAACATGTGAAACAAAATAATATAAGATATAAGAAACATGTGCTTAAAAACAAAACAATATATAATAATTTTTGAATTATGGTTTTTACTTTGGGTTTGTTACAAAATGGTATCATAGCGAGGTTTACAAAACTGTGACCTATTAGGACACCGCATCCTTAAATGTGTATAATACACCTAAAAACATTGATTACAAATATCTATAAATAACAAAAGAATACCTATTGTTACACGCAGACAAAACAATGGTAGAACCTGAGCAGAATGTGGGAGAAGAAGAGGTACCAGAAGATATGTCAGCCTTAGAGAATGGAAGTTTCTTTGTAGAACTTGGAGCAAAACGAAATGTAGATATGCGATTGGAGATGTTGGAGACAATGAGGAGTTTTAAAGCATATATGTAAAGTCTTAAAGCAAATAACCTTAAACTTATGAACGCTAAATCAGATAAAGAAGAGATAAATGAACTCATTCTCAAAATTTTGATGGAACCATAAAAGAATAATGGTCAAAACTCATGTAGTATTGGAAAGAAAAGAAAAGGTGCAACACCAGATGACAGTAGTGAAGAAACAACATAAAATATTCATGTGATCATACAAGATCTAAAGAAAGATAAGGAGATAAAAGTTGAAAAACAGAAAGAACATCCTGTAGAGCTGCAAGGAGAATTTAAAAATCTAAGACCCCCAACATTTGATGGAGAATCAGAAGAGGCATCTGAAGCTTGGTTGCTTAATATTAAATGATATTTTAGGTATATAGGTATGACGACAACTTGATAGCATGCTTATCACTATTTAAGCTGAGTAGAAAAGATGATTTGTGGTGACAGGTTGCTAAAAGTGTTAACACCATACGCAACAAAGAGTTGTGTTGAAAAATATTTAATAAAATATTTAAAAAGAATATATGTCAGAATGGTATTATGATGAGAAAGCCAAAGAATTCAATGACCTGCAACTAGGAACGTTAACCATGGAGGAATTTGTGACCAAGTTTGTAAATCTACAACGTTATGTACCGTATTTAAGAGATGAAAAAGACAAAGTTTATAGGTTTATCAACTGCTTACCCCCAGCTTATAAGGAAAAGATTGAGTTTAAGATGCCTAAGACCATGGACAAGGCAAACAGAAAGGCCAAGTTGTGTTATCATTTGTTCAAACAAATATTAGAAATAACTAAAAGTTGGCAAAATATAAGAATGAGAAAATAGATTAGCGTAAAAGGGGATTAAACCATCACCTTTCAGGAAAGGAACAAGAAGTAATACTGATAATAATTATAGTAAACATGATGCAAATATCAACAGTGGAGTAAAGGGTACTAGTACTTCCAACGGTGGGTTGAAAAACACTGCTAAAGAGGTTAAATGTTGGGGTTGTAATGGACCTCATCAATATAGAAATTGTCCTCACAATCCCAATAGAAAAATGGCTCCTATAAATATGCTACAGGAAGCTTATACGATCAATGATATAGCTAAGAACATACTCAAAATTAATGCTGTTTTGGAAAACAGGTAGGCATATCATTAATCTACCATGTTGGAAGTAGAAGATAAAATCTCAAATACGTCTGTTTCTATACTCATTGATTTAGGAGCTAATTTAAGTTACATTGCATCAAGAGTACTTGAAAAATGTAAACTTAGTAAAGTAAAGAAAAATAATGCATGGTTGGTACAATTAGCGACATGAATGAAAAAGAAAGTTACTGAAATAGTTAAGGATTGCAGAATAAGATTCAATGGCTTGAATACTACAGTAAACTTGAACATACTCCCGTTAGGATCATATGATATTTTGATAGGTATGGATTGGTTAGAAACTCATAGATTCATCATTGATTGTTTACATAAAAGTTTTGATTGCATGGATGAGGAAGGTAAAATGCACACAGTAAAAGGAATTTACAGACCTATATCAACACGACAAATTTCTGCAGTACAATTAAAAAACTATTTTAGGAAAGGTTGTCAACTGTATGCCATCAAATTTAATGAAATTGAGATGGAAAAGCATAAAACAAAAATGGAACAATTCCTTATTTTGAAGGAATTCTAGGATATATTTCTCAAGGAAATACCTAGGTTACCACCTAAATGAGATTTATATTTTACCATAGATCTAATGCCGGGTTCAACACTTGTGTCACGATCTCCCTATCGTATGACTACTCTACAATTAACAGAGTTAACAATGCACACACATGAATTATTGGACAAAGGATATATTCGACCTAGTGTTTTTCCATGGGGAGCACCTGTGTTGTTTGTTAAAAAGAAAGATGGAACCTTCAGAATGTGCATAGATTACCAACAATTGAATAAAATGTCAGTTAAAAATAAATACTCATTACCGAGAATAGATGATCTGTTTGATGAGATCAGCAGAGCAAAAATATTTTCAAAAATGACCTTCGATCAGGGTACGACTAGGTTTGGGTTAAAGATGAGGACATCCATAAGACTATATTTTGAACCAGATATGGACATGACGAATTTGTGGTAATGCCATTTGATTTAACAAATGCCTCGACAACATTTATGAATATGATGAATAATGTGCTGAGTAAATTTTTGTATAAATTTGTGTTGGTATTCATTGATGATATTTTGGTATATTTTAAAAATGAGGTGGAGCATGAAGGGCACTTAAGGAAGGCATTGGAAACCTTAAGGGAACATTAGTTATATGAAAATTTAAGTTAGTGTGACTTTTATAAAAAAGAGGTACAGTACTTGGGACATGTCGTTTCAGAAAATGGAATATCAGTTGATCCAGCAAAAATCAAGGCTATATTGGAGTGGCCTGCACCTAAATATGTACATGACATCAAATTTTTTATGGGATTGACAGGATACTACCGCAGATTCATAGAAAACGTTTCCAAAATAGCTGATCCTATAACCACTTTACAAAAGAAAAGTGTTAGATTTATTTGGAATCGACAATGTTAGGATAAATTTGAGAAACTAAAACACTTATTGACCACGACACATGTACTAAAAGTTGCTAATCCAAGTAAGGAATTTGTGGTATGTACTGATGCAAGTAAGGAAGGGTTTGGAGGGGTTTTAACTCAAGAAGGTCATGTAATCTGTTACGAATCACTAAAACTAAAGGAACATGAGAAAAAATATGTAGTACATGATTTGGAATTGGAAGCTATTATTCACGCCCTTAAGATCTAGAGGCATTATTTAATAGGAAATAAATTTTCGTTACTAACATACAATTATTGGGTTAAAATATTTATTTGACCAAAAAACATTGAATGCCCATCAAGCCAGGTGGCTTGCATTTCTGAGCGAGAATGATTTTGACATTAAACATATAAAAGGAAAGGGAAACATTGTAGCAGATGCGTTAAGCTGACAACAATATAACTTGCATTAAGTATTGATTAGTAATTATGCATTTGAATTCAAAATTCCATTGAAGGAAGCATCAATTAATGATGAACAATATAGGAATTGGATGGAAAAATGTAACTAGAAAAATTTTGAAACAGAAGAAAGTCTTTATCAGATTGATGAAGAAGGGTTTTTACGTTTCAAAAACCAAGTCTATGTGCCTAATCAATACAGTATTAAACAAGTCATTTTTAAGGAATTGCATGATAACCTGTATGCAGGACACACTGGATATCAGAAATTTATAACAACTTTAAAGAAAGACTTTTATTGGCCATATATGAAAAGAGAAGCAGTTGAATATGTAGCTTGATGTTTCACTTGTCAACTGGTTAAGGCCATACACCAACATCCAGCTGATTTATTACAGTCAATACCTATACCAGAGTGGAAGCGGGAAACTATCACTATAGATTTTATTACTGGATTACCAAGAACAAAGAAACATAATGACTCCATTATGGTTGTAGTGGATGAATTAAGCAAGGCAACCCATTTTATACCTGAAAATTCCACTTATAAAGTGGTTAATATTGCTAACATATTTATGAAGGAAAATTTTAGGCTACATGGTATACCAAAAATAGTGATCATAGATTGTGATGCTAAATTTACATCCAGGTTTTGGATGTCATTATTTAAAGGTATGGATACGAAATTGAACTTTAGCAAAGCTTATCATCCACAAACAAATGGACATGCCGAGCGAGTGAATTAGGCCTTGGAAGACATGTTGAGAATGTATGTGATGAAACAACCAGGTAAATGGGAGGGTTATATTCACCTGGCAGCATTTGCATATAACAATAACTACCAAGCATATCTCAAAATGAATCCTTTTGAGGTGTGTTATGGTAGGAGGTGGAAGGTACCTTTAAGTTGGGGTAACTTGGAGGACAGATTGGATTTAGAGACATATATGTTAGCACAAATGGAGGAAAGTGCACGACAAATAAAACAAAACTTAAAAACGACCCATGACAGACATACAAGTTATGCAGACCAAAAATGAACAATTAAAGAGTATAAAGTAGGAGAACATGTATTCCTGAGAGTCAATGGCAAAGAGAGCAAGCTAAGATTAAGACTTTATGCTAAGTTGGCACTTAGATATGTGTGACGTTTTGAAATTCTGGCTAGGATAGGGCCTGTAGCTTATCAATTGGCCTTACCTCCTTATTTAAGAATTCGTGATATTTTCCATATTTCTTTTTAGAAAAAACATGTTGCTGATCAATCTCATATAATTAATTGGGATAATGTATGTCATTCTTGATAGAAGAGAAATTTAGCTATGGAAGAAGATTATTGTACAAGTGAAAGTACAATGGAAACATTACTCTAAGGAGGAGTCTACTTGGGAAAGGGAAGAAACTATGAGACAAAACTTTCATTCTTTATTACAAAACTGTAATGATATTGATTAAGCACCAATGACGGTGCAAAATTTTTAGGAGGGAATGATTGTAACACTCTCTAATGACTTGTGATATTTTTATTGTTATTTAATTTTAAAGAAATAAGTAAATTATATATATATATATATAATTGGGACTTGGAAGTTTTAACAGTTGCACAATAAATTAACAAAAACTTGGGTTTAAAAACAGTTATCAAATCTACAATATTCTATATGGAGACGAGTGGCCAGAATTTAAGGAAATTAATTATTTTGTTATAAAATTCCTAGGCAAGACAAAGAGAGCATTATTATGAAGAAAAATAATTATAGACAGAGTTGCCAGAGATCACCATGAGTGAAGGCTAGTCTATAATGAATTCCTGAGATAGCAGAGAGCTGCCAATGAACATAATACATATGTTAGGATCTGTATCAGAACTGTTAGTGAAGCATAAGAGAATGCTAGGTTCTGGGATAAATTATTCTCTCTAATACTGGTGGCAACTTGAGGCTGCATATGAACTAATTTAAACCCAATATTCTGGGCAAAAGGTGAAACTAAGCAAGTGAAGTTGCTAACAAGTTTCAGTGGCAGGGTGGTGTGTGACTGTTAAAACTACGATTTCCAGATATGTTTCATTCTTAAACAAGATTTATTTCCAATGCAATTCTTGTTGTATGAAAAGTTTTACTGGTAATGGTATTTCATCTCTGAATGTTGAAACAACACTAAGATTAGTGTATTCTCTTATTACTGTTCGAATTACAGTTTCTTATGCTTATGCATGTGTTAGTTTATTAACATAATAACCTAGGGTTTATTAATATTTTGGTTTACACACCATGCATCGAAACCTAGGGTTTGTTAATATTTTGGTTTACAGACAAACATCGAAACCTAGGGTTTGATTATTACTTTGTCTTACATTCAAGCATTGAATTCGGATAGGGTTTATTTAATATACTATATTGTTTTATTTGAAATTAGCAGTAAGAATAGAAGATTCGAATTCTTTCATTTTCCAAGATTAGTATTGGACATATTTATATTCATTTACGAATTAAACATATTAAAACTTTAACTATATTAAACAAATTATCCTTGGGAGGCCGTCTTTCAAGACATATTAACCATACAACTAGGGTAAAGGAGTTGAACGCAAACAATTGAACTTATTTATAACCTTTGTCAAAATTCTTTTAGAAGAACTGTATTGCTGGTTATTACATTAACACAAAAAAACCCTAGCGTGCGATTATATTATGACACAAACTAGGTTATCAAAGTAAAGAACAATGAAATGCATTACACAAACCCGTGGATATATACATATACAAACACCAAACTACAAATTATTGGACCATAGGTCAAAATCCATTCGAGAAAATAATCTTTCATAAGATTGAAACCAGATACATGTTTTAGTTCAAAACCATGTATTCATTTACGCTAAACACAACCAAAAGATACAATACAAGAATATAATCCTTTCTCGCCAGAACATAGTTAAAAACAAAACATCAATGTTTAAACGTTTAAATGCAAAAGATACAACTGACGTTAACCATCAAAACAAACGTTTATGCCAAGCAACAAACCCTACCAACTAATAATTGAATTTACCATTAAGGCTTGAGATGTTAAATCCCAGTGGAAAACCCTTTGAGAACTTATGGCCAACCACTAGAACCACTGATAAACCAACAAACACTTGAACAACCAATCAAACAAAAATTTGCCTTCCTTAAACTTTAGAACAAAGATAAAGCCCCTTTTTTAAACCTAGAACTTACCAGTGCAAGCGAGAAGCTTTTAGCAGAGCATCCACACCTGCAGCTGCAAACAAAATTATGTTAATTGAAAGGGTACAAATTGTGAGGAAAATAAATGTTTAAAGATTTAACCTTGGCTGAATCCCAATTTCTTACCTGTGATTTTAAAGTTGAAGTCGATGCCGAAACTTGGGGAAACCATCCCTTTTTACTGTAAACGCTAACCCTGCAAACTTGAGAAAGAATGAGAAGGTAAGTAACTTTAGAGGAAGCAAGAACGTCTGGTTCAGACAAGGGGCCAACAAGGCACCTGTAAGTCACTACCATAGCTATCACAAACGCAGAACTGAGCTCAAACGACGATGTAGTTTTTCCACTCAGGTGATTGAAGCTCCGACAGAGTGGTCGGGTGGGAAACCAAAAGACAAATTCAACGCTAGCATCATCCAACTGTAAAGCACTCGCAGACTTGGAAAACAATTATTTTCATTTAAATTTCTTGCTTTTCAACCTAGTTCTATAGTTGGATACACCAAAATGAATCCAACCTCTTTCACCTTGTTTTGTGTTAGGTTTGGATTGCTAGGTAGCTTGTAGACCCTCTTAAATCTTGGCCACAAGGTAGGGTAGCTGCAGGAGGAAAAATTGATTAACAATAATGCTAAGCAAGTTAAAGGTTTAAACTGGAGGGTCTATCCCTTTTCTAAGGTATTAATATTCTAGCATATGAGGCAAAACCCTTACAATGGCGTAAACACTTTCTGCATAAAGGATAAAAGGTCTCAAACCATTAATACGGGAAACATGTACTTAAAACAAAAATATATATATAATAATTTTCAAGTATGGTTTTTACTTTGGGTTTGTTACAACTTCAATGTTGTATATATATATATATATATATATATATATATATATATATATATATATTCTAAAAATTTATACAACTTAAATCTATATGTTTATGTTGAAATAATATCATTAATTTTAAAAAAAATTATGAATGTTTTAGACTAATTTTGAAAAGCAAAATATGCAATTTTAATATTTTATGCTCTTTTTAAAATCTGATTTTCTATTTTATCTTTTTTAATTTAATATAGTTTTTAAAATTAACTTTTAAACATATAAAAAAAATTAATAAACATAATTACCCTTTAATATTTTTTAAATTGAATATTTAAAAAAAAATAGTTTAAGTTTTATTAATATTTGTAATCATGATTTAATTGATTTTTATTTATAATTTAAGTTTGAAATTTTAATATGAATTTTTTATTATGAGAAATTGTATTGATTATATTGTTGTATTTGGTATTTTCTTTTTTTAGTAATTTAAAATTGTTGATATATTATTAATATCAAATATTGATGTCAAAACAATACAAACAATTCCATAAACTCAAGTCTATTTATTTATATTGTATTTACTTTTTTAGATACACTTACTTTATTATGGATTACCTATTTACTGAGTATTACGACGACGTGGTAATTTGTATTTCCTCATAAACAGGCTAGAGTGTCACTTTATTGCTCAGAGAATATTGTGTGCATGCAGGCCTGGAATTTCAAATGTACTTTGCCTGTCAACAGGCAATTTCATGACGGCCTAGTATTTTATGTGCCTTTCACTTTACGTTTTGTAAAAAAAACAAGAGCGTCCATTTTATTTACATTTTTTAGATTAATATTTTTATTTTTTTAGTATTATAATTTTAATTTTCTACTATTAAAAATATATAATAAAATAAAATCCACCAAATCATATCAAAAACACTGAACTTAAAATTTGGAATTTACCTGAAATCAAATCCATCGATTGTCCAAACGCTCTAAAGGTCCGCCAACACCTCATAACCTAAAACTTGATTGTGCAAATGCTCTAAAGGTCCGCCAAAACCTCATAACTTAAAACAAATGAAAAACATTTGAGCCATACTTTTTATCTAGACGAGTTCCGGCGGGTCTCCAACCAAACCATAAATTTCTATTTCGCTGAGTGCAAGCCAGGGATGAACGCAATTTTGTCAATAACTTGGACTAGGGAGTTTTATCAATTACTTGGACAACTCCATAGCTGTGACAATAAAAGTAAACAATGTCTACTCCCTACAAATTGCAACACGCTTGGAAGACTACATAGTGCGCCATAGCCATGAGCTATTGTACATTTTTTAACCACGCTAACTCATTTTCATTTTTTTTAACCACGTCGAACTCATTTTCATTTTTATTAAAGAGGAGCTTGATGGTCCCCTTTATGGTGGTAAAGTTGTGATAAATAGCATGAAAATGGTGGCGCCATTGAAGCGGGTTTATGCTTTTGAAAGAATCTCAATAAAGTATCACTTGCCAATGAAAGGAAATATTACCTTGCAAAAAGAAAGGTGGAATTACAGATTAGCTTTACCAAATCCATGTATTACCTCCCCCTCCTACTAAGGGAGAGCGGTTTCGCACCTTTCAGTTTGATCTTCTTCGTACATCGCACACAAATGCCCATTTTAACGGATTATCCAGCCAGATAAAATGTGTTAAGCATAATCAGCAGCATAAGGTTAATCTGGTTAGATAACTACAAGGCATAGAACTAACGGTCATACCAGTCATACAACTAACACGAGGTAAGCCCCTATTCACGAGGATGCATCGTTTATAATAGAGAGAAGAATTTTGCATCGTTTATAACACAGAGAAGAATTTATCCTATGAGATGTGCTGATAAATCTATTTTGTTGTGGCCAAGAACCTTGACAGGCTCAGCTAGACTGGAACCTTATTGTACATTTTTTAACCAGGGTGACTCATTTTCATTTCATGTTTTACTCTTGGATTCTAATGCTAGATAAATTTTGTTTTGCCTTTCAAACTTATTCGATATATTTGTTAAAATCTCCTTCGATATATAAAATAGCTAAAACATAGAGCGAGAGAGTTACTAATGCTTACCTGCTTATATGAAGTCCAGTCTCAAGGTATTCAGGCTACTCCAACTTCCCGTTCCCAAACTCACCGGACTTGTCGTCTCTCAACACTCCTGAGTCAAGAAACTACACATCAATTCTAGGCTATGCACCTCATAAATAGGAATCACCTGCCAAGAAGAGATTCGAAATTCCTAAGTCCTCCTGCATACTGTCCAAACCTCCACTAGTGACAGTTATACCATGTTCGGAAGTATTTAAACCAACGTTTGGTGGTGGCCACTTCTCACCGTGTTGGAGAGGTTTCTTAGAATCATGGGAGAGGGACTCCATGGATTTTATTTGGTGCATAGAGCAAATTATTTTTCTACCTTTTATACAATTTGAAAGGAGAGCCTCGAACTGACAGTAGTAGACATCATATTGCATCCAGGCTTCCGGCAGCTACCAACCGGCTTTGGATCCATCCGGATCAACTAAATAAGCAATTGGCACTGGACTTGGAATTGGAATTGGCTCAAGGCAATAAAGACACCAAGTTATGAATTTCAAGCCTCATGATTTGACATTAACATAGGTGTTGCTTGCCAAATTGCCATACTTGCAGCTTGCAGGTACTAGCATTTAATTTGACATGAACTTAGATAAGACAGTAAACTATGGTTGCTTGCCATTTTGGCGAAATTACCAAGTGCCATACTTGCAGCCTGGTACTAGCATTGTTGACGTTTGATGGACACCATTAAACGTCAATTTGACGGTGTGCATTTTCTCTCACACGTAGACGGTGATGGGTGGCATATAATTTTCAGTGTCAAATACGTTCCAATTTGTTAAATACGTCTTGTACCACGTCAAATTCCAGGTCTGTGTGCATGAGCTTAGTATATACACATGAGAAAATACAGTGAAATCACACCAAAGAAACATGTGATTAGTGTGTAGAAAACATTACACAGGGTTTGACAATCATTTAATTCCGTTTAAATTATGCAACAAGTATATGACCTTAGTGAACCAAGATGACCTTAGTGGACCAAGCTGCATAATCGCGTTATAATGGTAAATATATACTAGGAGTTATGTAGCAGTATAATATTTTTTTTAGAAGTTTGCAAATTCATAATTTTTAAGATTTTTAAATACTACATATAGATATAAAGTATATAATATTTTTTAATTATTTATATAAAAGTTTCTTTAGATTTTAATTTTATTTTGAAATTAATTTTTAATAATTTATTTGTTTTTTTTCTTTTTTAAAATTAAAAGATAAAAATTAACCATGAACATAAGCTTTAATTATAAATATTATTAAAAAAAATCAATTATTATAATGCCAAATAAAATTAAGATTTAAATGTGAAATAAAAAACATGTTAAAATTAAAAACATCACATAAAAGTTTTACCAATTATTCCTTATTTCTAAATAACATGCTCAATACAAACATTGTTTGTTCTGACCCTTTTCAAAGTTTCATGTTCTTCCCCATTCAATCTTATTTCCTTTGCCGCCGTTCTCTTTAAATGTACCTTTTTTGAAGAGAAAAAAAACTTTTCCCCTCCTACGTAAAAGAAAGTACCTTTAAACCTTACCTTTTCCAATTTAGAACTTTATTTAAAAAATAATAAAACTAATAATAATAAGGTAATTTAAAAAATATATAATCACATAATTAAAAGAAATAAAATAATACATATAAAATTAAAAAATAAAAATTAAATAAGAAAAAATCTACACTATTAAATTTACATCCTCACCTTAAAAAAATATATAAAAAAATATAATGATAGCGAGATTAAATCCCTGATCCTCACACAAGTACAAACCTAATCTCCACTTACCAATTCCCCTAGCCAAAAATAACTACCTCTCATTCAATTTACTAAATTCAATTCACTGCTTCCTCCTCTCCTATGCTTGCACATGAAGGGATGGTATTAATGCCATGAGGGCACCCCTCCATTAAAATATTATTTAACTCTTATGCATGCACGTGAAGGGAGAAGAAATGAACTACAAGATTATACAAATGGAGATTTTATTAGACAAGACATGTTTTTCAATGGGGATTTTTCTGTGGCACGGCTATTCAAAACTGGCAGATGCATGTAATCAACGCAACGACTTATGGCTTCCTTGTGAGCACCTTCAATTTCTTTTAAGTTTGTAAATTAGATGATGGGAACTCATGGATTTGTTGTCATGTCATGCTCCACTGGAGCTGCTCAAGTTTTAAGTTTTTATTTTCTAAATAAATGGTATTTACTTTTTATATATCTAAACAAGAGTAGTGTTATATGATTGACAACCTTCTCGATTTAGATTTTCCGTAGTAGGTGGTGACTTTGGATACATGCTATGCATTAACAAATCTAGATAGTAATTATAAACATTCATTATTCCTTTTTCTATTTCTTAGCAGCTAGACAACAACACAAGTTCTCTCACCTATCTTACAAGTTCCCTCACCTATCTTTCTATTACTTCCCAGATGTAATACCTTAGTTTGACCTCACAATATAAATTTGCAAATATTGGTGTAAAAGGCTAAAAGCCAGAAACAAATGGGCTGGATGACCAAAACTATATAAATATGTACACATTTTATATGAATATAAAAATCTCTAAATGAATAGAATGTACACTTTTTAAATTAATATAAAATTCTCTAAAAATCTCTAACTGAATACTATTCAGAGAAAAAACGATGGAGAAGAGATGGGGGGCTATGAATTCACAAGAGGGAAAGTGATAGTGGGCTTAGCTTATATCCTTAGCCTTACCCATTTAAACCAAGTGATAGTGGGCTTAGCTTATATCCTTAGCCTTAACCATTTAAACCAAGTGCTTAAACTTTGATTAAGCATTATTAAAATTAGCTTAAGAAGGGATCAAGGGGGAAAAAGGGGATTCCATGTGGAGGAACCACATGGCAGCATAATCCATGCTTATAAAATGGATAATTTTAGCTTGAGAGGGGTTTGCTCCTTTGATCCGGATTTATGCAGGAACGCAACAGAATACACAAATAACCATAGAAACAAATATGCAGCAAAAATAACACTTCATTTCATTAATCAATAACTAAAACTTGTTTACATACAGAATGGAAATAAACTAGCTAGAGTGCTGGTAGCTTATCTTTGAGAAGAGATGTGGCAGCTACATGCCTTTGAACTCCGTGTTACAAGGAGACTCGAAGGCCTATATATTATTGAGAAACAATGGAAACCCTACACATCCAAAAACCTAACCCTAGGAGGTGTGGGGGCCCCGTTGGGTAACTTGGTACATCAATTTCTCGGGGTCGTAAATTTAGCATACTACCTCCGTTTGACACGCATGATACATCGTTAGAAAGATCTGTTTAAGGACTACATCCATAAACAACAAATTTTGAGTCTGAAACAAACTCATATTTGCCCGACTATTTGATGCCAAAAAAATGTCGTTCAGGGCCTCAAAACGGCTCCGGAAGTTTAGCACCCGAAAACTGCCAAAAATAGTAAATTGTGCTACAATTAAGGAAACTGGAAAACTGAAAGAAACAGTGGTGGGGGTCTAAGAGGAATAGGTGGGTGGCCACCAATATCCTCCTGGATCATTCCTCCCCCCTTAGGAAGCAATGGTCCCCATTGCGTTGAGTTCCTCCATGAGATGAGGAAACTTCTATTGAACTTGGTCCCCGGTGAGCCACTTTCCCTGGTGAAGGAGTTGGCCTGCTTTGACAACTCGATATAGCTGGATCTTCTGCTGGCGGGTGTTCTTGATCTGTGTGTCCATAATCCGATCAGTTGTGGCTTATTCCATGCAGTCGGGGTTTAACTTTGTTGGTGTGAGTTGTTCTGCCACATCTGATGTGTCCAGTAGAGGTGGAAAGTAGGGCCGAAGGAGGTCCACATTGAACACTGGGTGTAGACCAAGGAATGGTGGAATACTAAGCTTGAAGGCATTGTCCCCGACATCCTTGGTGATGGTGTATGGCCCATATCGGAGCGAGCTAAGCTTGCGGTGGGGTCCAGCAAGGCGCTCCTTCTATAAATGTAGCCACACTTTGTCGCCCACCTAGAAGTTGTGTTGCACCCGATGCTGATCATGTCGCTACTTGTACTTAGCATTGGATCTGTCCAATATGTCATGAACCTGTTGGTGAATATGCTGAATGCGCTCAATGAAGCTGTTTGCTTTGGAAACTTCAGATTGGATATGAGCTAAATCAGCCTGAGTAGCTGCAAATGGCATGGCTACGTCAATGGGACATAGTGGCTAGAATCCCAAGCCCACCTGAAAGGGGCTGTGGTTGGTTGAGCTATGGAGGGCCCGGTTATAGCTGTGTTGTACATAGGGGAGGCTCTCATCCCATGTGCGTGGATGCTTTGAGTTGTACATGCAAAAAATGTGTATGATCATCCTGTTGACGACCTCTGTTTGGCCATCAGTCTGGGGATGGAAAGCTGTGGAATTTGTGAGCTTGGTGTCTAGCATTGACCATAGGCTAGACCAAAATGTACTAAGGAACCTGCTGTCCCAGTCTGAGATTATAAATTGTGGGATACCAAAGTGTACTCACACTTGTTCAAAGAAGAGTTTAGCAGTGGCTTTTGCTGTGATATTCTTCTTGCAGGCCGCCATTATGGCCATCTTTGAGAATCTAACAATGACCACAAACACACAGTCATTGTTGTGCTTAGTAGAAGGAAGGCCTGACATGTAATCCATGGAGATGGATTCCCAAGGTCGACTAGGGGTAGGCAACGGAGTATAGAGGCCTTGCTTCTTGATGGATGGTTTGGCATTGGCGTAGGCAGTGCAGGATCGGATGTACTTCCAAACGTCTTGTCGAAGGTTCGACCAATAGAAATACTTCTGCAGTACTGCCACTATTTTCTCGACCCCAAAATGCCCAACGACCCCACTGTAGTGCGCTTCCCAAATCATCTTGGCACACTCATTTAAAGGAACACAAAGGTGTCCCATATGACACAGTAATACATCCTGGAGGTGAAATTTTGGAACTTGGTTTCCCTCCAAGAGCGTCTGGTATGTGTGGCTGAATTCTAGATCGCTCTTGTAGAGAAGCGACCAATCAAAAGTCTCGTGCCCACAAGAGCTGAGCACGGTCATTATCGCCACAATTGGTGGTCGACTGAGGCAGTCTGCAACATTATTGGTGCTTCCCTTCTTGTACTTGATGTTCAAATAAAACTGTTGTAGATATGTGGACCACTTCTGATGGCGATCGTTCTGTAACTTCCCTTGTGTCTGCATGAACTGCAGGGGTCGGTGGTCTGTGTGGATGATCATTTCCTTCCCCAAAATGTAATGCTTCCATTGCCGGCAAGCCTGTACAATGGAATGCATCTCTTTGTCATAAGTGGGATATTTGTGGACTGTGTCTGATAGTGTCTCACTGTGATATGCCACTGGATGCCCTTGTTGAGTAAGGACTGCCCCAATAGCATAATCAGAGGCATCTGTCTCGATCTCAAATGGTTGTTGCAAATCTGGTAATGTGAGCACTGGGGCACAACAGAGGCGATGTTTCAATTCTACAAACGCATTCTGTTGAGTTTCTGACCAAAAGAATTTTGCTTTCGCTCCTCCCTTGGTGACTTGACTCAAGGGCCAAGTGATATGGAGAATCCCAACACGAACCTGTGGTAGAAATTAACAAGGCCCAAAAAGCTGCGAAGCTCTGTTAGAGTAGTTGGGGCTGGCCAATCCCGAATGACTTGGATCTTTGTTGGATCCACATGTACCCCAGAGTCATCAATAATGTATTCTAGATACTGAACCTGGGTCATGCCAAAAGTGCACTTGTCCAAATTGGCACACAACTTGTGCTGCCGCAATGTTTGGAGGACCTGTCGGATGTGGTGGAGGTGCTCCTCCCAAGTCTGGCTGAAGATCAAGATGTCATCCAAGTACACTACTACAAATGAGTTGGTGAATGGCCGCAAGATGTTGTCCATCAGTCTCATGAAGGTTGTAGAAGCATTCGTCAGCCCGAAAGGCATGACCAACGATTCGAAAAGGCCCTCCTTGGCTTTGAAGGCAGTCTTCCACACATCGGCTGGCTTGATCGGTACTTGGTGATACCCGAACTTTAAGTCAATCTTGCTAAAATATTTTTCCCCTTTAAGCTGGTCCAGGAGGTCATCAATCCGTGGGATCGGGTACCTATTCTGGACAGTGATCTTGTTTAGTGCCCAATAGTCAATACAGAGTCTCCAAGTCCCATCATTTTTCTATACCAACACAATCAAGCTCCCACAGGGCGATGAACTTGGCCGGATGCGACCTTTCTGCAACAGCTCCTGAATTTGCCTCTTGATTTCATCATTCTCCAGAACAGAGTGGTGATAGATCGGTCCATTGGGCAGCGGCGCACCTGGGGTCAGATCGATGGGGTGCTTGACCTGACAGTGGAGAGGCACCCCAATGGGTGAGGTGAATATGTCCTAGTACTCCTCCATGACCTTGCCCATTTGTTGTTGTCGTGCGGAGGGGCTCTGTCTGGAGGTTGTGGCCATGATCTTCTTCTTGCCCTGAGGGCGGATCATCAAGAAAACAAACTTCTTGGTTTTGGAAATGAGCTTACTGCATTGTTTTGCAGTAACCAAAGAGATAGCGGTAGGGGGTGGTACCTCTAGTATCATGTACAAATTATTTCCCAATGTAATAATAACAGCACGAGGCCGGGACTCATACATAACATGTCACTTCCATAAGTATGGTTGACCTAATAATACATCACAAACATCAAGAGGAGAAATATCACATAAAACCTCATCGGTGAAGGGCTTGATGCTGTAGGGAAGGCGACACTGCTGGCTGACGTGAAGATCTCATCCTTGGTGAAGCCACCCAATGGTGTACGGCTACGGGTGTGCTATGGTCAGCAAACCCAACTGCTTCACGACCTCTACTTAAATCAGGTTCTTTTGGCTCCCACTGTCGATGATGAACTGTAGCGGGGAACCCTTTACCCACATCTGGGAGTGGAAAAGACGCCCCTCCTCCTCTGAATCTTCTGGTTCTTCCTTTTGGATCTTCGTGGTGGCAACGATAGCATTGGGCTCTGCATCGAAAATCTTCTTCCCTCTGTCATTCCCCTTCTCAGGTTCAGATTCAGTGTCAGAGTATGCATCTGATTCATAGGCCTTTATCTCAGCCACCAGTGACTGCTTAGCCTGACACTCACTTGTGTTGTGAGTGGGGCTCTTATGGAACTCGCACCACTTTCTCGCTTCCTTCTCCGGCTTTGCAGTGTTGCTCTTTGCTTGCGGCTTTGGCAAGTTTTCTTGAGTCGCCATGCCTTGGTTGTGTCCTTGGTTCTGCGGTTTGGGGGCACCTTTCCCTTACTTCTGATTCACAGATCCAAAGTCTCGCTTTTTCTGTTTGAATTTTTGCTCAATTTTGGCAGCATACCGATATGTCGTACCAAGCAAGGAGATGTCGAGGAACTCGATTTCCTCCTGAATGTATTTGTGCAGACAACTGCGGTACTTCAGCACCAATTTTTTCTCTGAATCTTTGATACCCAACTTGGTGCGCAGGGTATGGAACAGATTCGTCAGCTCATGCACATCTTGATCTCTTTACTGCCGCAGTGTAGTCCATTGGATGTACTTGTCCTCATAGCTCCCCACCGGATAATATTGTCCCTTTATGGAATCTCGAAAAGAATTCCAAGTGGGTATGGCTGAGAACAGAGAGGGTTCCTCCTCATCCTTTCTCTCACAGTAGGTTTCCCACCAGTCCTTGACATTGGGGGCGGCTTTGAGTAGAGAAAAAGTAATCTTTTCCCGGTCAGAAAAGTCATGAACTGAGAAATATCCTTCTAATAGATTCAACCATTTATCTACGGCGTCTGCATCTATTCAACCGTCAAATAAGGGAATGTCAAATTTTACTTGTATCTTAAAAGGGGTTGCACCTCCAGAGTGGCTGCTAGATGCAGATGCACCGCCAGTGGGAAGTCGTTGAAGGATCTGGTCGAAGTTATCCATCATCGTGTTCCTTTGTTTTTCAAGGGCCTCCTCGAGCAACATTTTGATAGGATCTTCTGCGCCCTCGTCTTTCTTTTTGTTCCCCATGGGTGGCTGTCAGGATTTGTGAGGTGGATCTTGCAAAGGTTCAACCAGATCGAGCCCTAACTCTTTATACCCCGCCCTCGTTGGGGACATGCAAAGAAGGATCGAGAAAGAGCAGATTGCTCTGATACCATTGATCCAGATTTATGCAGGAACGCAACAGAATACACAAATAACCATAGAAACAAATATGCAACAGAAATAACACTTTATTTCATTAATCAATAACTGAAACTTGTTTACATACAGAATGGAAATAAACTAGCTAGAGTGCTGGTAGCTTATCTCTGAGAAGAGATGTGGCAGCTACATGCCTCTGAACTCCTTGTTACAATGAGGCTCGAAGGCCTATATATTATTGAGAAACAATGGAAACCCTACACATCCAAAAACCTAACCCTAGGAGGTGAAACACCTTAATGTGGGCCCCGTTGGGTAACTTGGTACATCAATTTCCCGAGGTCGTAACTTTAGCATACTACCTCCATTTGATGCGCATGATGCATCGTTAGAAAGATCTATTAAAGGACTACATCCACAAACTACATATATCAAATCCAGAATGGACTCATATTTTCCCGACCATTCGATGCCAAAAAAATTCGTTTAGGGACTCAAAACGGCTCCAGAAGTTTAAGACCCGAAAACTACCAAAAATAGTAAATTGTGCTACAATTAAGGAAACTGGAAAACTGCAAGAAACAGTGGTGGGGGTCCAAGAGGAATAGGTGGGTGGCCACCAATATCCTCCTGGATCATCCTTCATCCAAATTCCACCATTCGAAGTGTCATCTTCTTGCTTGCCACCACCTTGGATTGCATAGCTTGGAGAGCTGAGAAGCCATTGGTGAATAGAAATTCTTCATTCCATTAACCTGGTTAGACTAGTCTATGAATGAAACCTATCCTGGAGCTTGTGCCTTGGAGTCCTAATTCAAAGAATTCTTGTTTAACTTATGCTAGAGCGCTAGAAGGGAACTGGAGGTTACCCGAGGGACTATTAGCTCAATGAAGGGAGATTATTCCTGGCGTTGTGTAGGTTAACGGTGAAGGATGATTGAGAATTGGGACAAATGTGGAGGGATTTTATGCACCAATGGGTTGCATATGATATTGAGAAGATTGAAATTAAAGATGGCTTGTCAAAGCAAGTTTTGGCTTGATAATGCCTATGGCTGGAAGGAACACCCTTCACTTGCATCTAGTTGGAGAACAATTGCTTTAAAATAATATGTCTCTTACTATTGTGAATGCCATGAGTAATTTTGTGCTTGCAGATTTCTGATTTGTTGTCTAATGAATGCCTAAATGCTTGGAATTGCATGGCATGGCATGTATATTTTATGTCTGAACTTCCTATAAATTAAAATGCATGCATGAGTTAATTTGGGCCATCATGCATTTTATTCCATTGTTTAATTCAATGAAATAAGAAAAAAAACATAATTGGGAGCCATAGATGAATTCAAATATGGAATTTAGGTACACTATGGTCTCTGTGATAGAATGAGGCTACTAGCTGCATTACAGAGTAGTATCAGAGCCATTGTTTTCAACACTGAATTGAATGGGCTGAAATTTGAATCTACAGGAAGAATCAGAGGTTGCACACAAAGTGTTTGAATAAAGGCGTAAAAGGAAATTTCCGAGAAAAATAATATCGAATCATACCCATGGATTAATTCATAGCAATTATCAACATAATTATATGATTGAATTATGGATTGGGTTGAATGTGCATAGCAACTACAATAATTTTTTTTAGGTTTGAGTCGGTTATGTGTAAATTGGAAAAAAATATAATTTGCAAGTTAACCATTTGATGAAATATCCCTATGAAATTCGGGTGAGAATTGAACTGGTGCCAAGATTAAAGTATTTGTTAATTGACAAGAAAATTTTCGTCAAGGGGAAAAGGTTGTCATAATTATTTACTGTCCAAGTGTGAGTTTCGCGTGGACACATGTTGGCGTGAATATGCCAAGTGCAACTTGTTTACAAAACCATACGTCCATATATATATAAATTTCAAAATCTAAGTATTATGAAGAAATTAAAAATATATATATAAATTTCTAGGAAATTTGATGTGGGCCGCACATTAGCCACGTGGACATGTGTGACGTGGATAACCACGTGGACACTGAGTATAGATGGAAGTTGTTGAAGGGGGCATATGAATGGGTGGCATCCCAGTAGAGTAGGTAGTGTTAGTGATTGAGCAAAATATGAAGATAATTGAACTTTAAAAATTTAATCCACAATAACAGTGCATATAAATCTCATCAATAATCCAAAGACATAAAGCAAACGATAGAACACAGGATATACCTTGGTAAAACCCTCCACTGATTCAGAGGATGAAAAAACCAACAAACAATCTTACATTATGATTGATAAGTAGCAGAGAATGATTACAACACAATAGTATATTGCTTTCACTGAGAGCTCCGGAGAGAGGAGATCAAATGGAACATTGTATCTAACTTTCCAAGTGCATAACACTTTAATAACAAGTCACATTAGGTTATACAACAAAAATATAATGGTTGGATGCATCTGTAACTTATTAACACTTAGAACACTAATACATCTTCAATCATGCGCCCCCCATTGACCTGGTGCCAAGCCGACACTCCATAATTATCTCCCACTGGAAGATATGCGCCCTCACTTAATTAACTAACTCTAACTGAGTGTACTAAACAGAACTATATGGAACTGCATGCAGCTGAATGGAACTGAGTGTAACTGCATACAACTAAGTGTAACTGAACAAAACTGAATGTAACTGAACATAACTGAACATAACTAGTGCTTCTCCATCAGTGTCATATTCAACAACCACTTGCATAAATTAAGGAGTTGATTCCTTAATTAACTAAACTTGTTTACCATAACTAATACTCAACTTATGTCTTATCAATACGAGTTCACTTGGTTGCAACATGGGCAATTCGACTTCTCTCTCCATCTCTATGCTTATATTAATTATCTCTGCATGGTCCATATGTGTTTTCATAAATTCTATATCATATCATACTCATAAGAATTGTTTCGAAATTATGATCATATGTATTACCCCAGGTCATATAATCACATGCTAAAGTAAATCTATCTAGGGGTAGCTAATCCCTAAAGGAGACTTGTAGAACATGTTGACCATGACTGGTGATACATCGCATAGTATATCATCGATACTTAATACAACATAAGTCATGTCAACTTAATACACATAAGTTCCGAACTTGACATAATAAGTCTCATACCTCAATATAAGGTCATGATCTTAACCATAAGATCCTAGTACAAGCATCTCTACCAAATAGGACGTCATCAAGGTCCTAGCCTGATACAACACAAGCTCTTTAACTTAACACAATAAGTTAATGAACTTAATACAACATAAGTTCCAAACTTGACACAGCAAGTCTCATGGAGATGATATGAATCTAATTTCACCATATATTTCGGACTTGATTACAACACACGTCTCATCAGAATGACTCCCGAAGTTGTACTCTCAACATGTAGAAGTCTGGATATACCTGTTGACAGGAAACAACCTCCCCAAATGAAATTTTTTATTTTGAATTAATAAATATTGATTAGTTTCCTTCTTTAATCAATTCTTGAAAATTATTAAAGAATGACTTAAGAATATTGTATTCTAAAGGCATTCTCAATTAGGGAAATTTTGATCAAGTAAGAATTTTTGAAGGCATGTTGATCTAACTCAATTCTTATGCAGTTAATTTATTTTAACAACTGTTAAAATTTGAATTTATATATAATCAAATTTTCATTATTTTGTATTATGATTATATATTATTTATTTTGTTTCATTCAGAGCATGTTACAATTTTCTTTCTCAAATTGAGTTATATTATTTCACTTCCCACTTTCCACATGACATATTTGAATTTCCATTTATGTTTTTATAGTATAATCTTAAATATTAGACATAATATTTATCATTTATTTCTTATGTTATAAAATATTATTTTGGTTAATAAATTGATCAAATTTTATTTTTTTTAACCCTAACAAATATTATTTAACATTTAAAATAATATGATCTTTTGTAACTATGTCCAGGCTTTTGTATATAGATAAAAAACCTTAGTTTATCTTAAAACACACAATATGATTTCTATAGGCCTAAAACTATGATAGATTATTCCCACGAAATAAAATCAAAATTTTAAACACTTGGTGACTATCCTAGCTTGGTTAAAAGACACAAATTATGAGATGTCAACACTTGTCGATTATGGTACAAATGGTTGATGACTAAATCAAGTGTTCATATCACAAATATCTTGTTTTATTAATAATTCATATGAAACGTTATTATTTCCTATGCCATATCATTATGAGCTTTCATTTCGATTTTGATGGTGGAGTAATCATGGTTTTACACGAGCCTAGGGTTTTTGTCTGGTTTTCAACAGAGCTGAATGAGGGTTTCATTATGGTTTTCAAACCTTACATACCTATCCCATCTATATTCATGACCCCTTTCCCTGCCCTATCAATTGAAGAACTGATGGATGTAAAAATGGCTCCCTCATCCAGATTTGAACTAGAAGGGGCTGAGTTGTTTGACATCCAGCCTGATATTTCCCAATTATTTGACAAAATCGGCTGGGGAGAGTTTTTCAGGTGCTTTAGTGGACATAATGTGGAGGTCACTTGACATTTCTCTCTATCTCTCAGAGAGAACATGGCACAAATAAGAAATGTATAGTTGAATATCTCTGAGAAATTCATAGCAGAGGCCACGAAATTACCATAGACAGGAGAACGATGGTTTAAGAAGAAGGAGATAAATAGGGAGAAGTGTAAACATTTTTTACTTCCCCTGCCTGAAGTGTTCAATGATAAGTATGGATACCCAGCCAAATATCTCAAAACCCAGTGGGAATCGCTCCTGCATATGTGTAATGTCCCCATTTTAATAATTGCATAGCAGGACAATTCCATCAATTCTACCAGTTCTCTAGGTTGGATGGATACATTTGGAATTTTAATAAGGGCTCTAATAAATGATGTTTAGACATTAGAATGGAATAAATATTTAATAATGGAGCTAATTAAATAAATACAAGAGAAAATTGAAGTTGCAATGGAGCATGGAGACACATGGAGATTATGGGACCCACACAATCTAGAATTTATGTGCCACATGGCATCCTTCTCTTGCAATTTCGAATCCATGGGAAGCGTAATGTTCTTGGATGACATTTATGACATATTGCAGACCTTAGAAGTTGACATCTAACCATTATTACATGTCAGGTCGAAATTAGGCATCCAAGAGGGCACTCATGTGAGTTGGGGAATCTCAATGGGTTCCCACTTGAATTGGGGGAAGATGGAAGGCTAGGAAAGGGAGGATACATGGAAAATCATGAGCACACACACTAATTGAATTGGATTGGGTTTGTGGATGGATTGGTAACCTTTAAAGGCTAAGGATATTTATAAGATACAGGAATCAACCAAGAGAAGGCCTTTGATCATTTGAGAAATTTGCATTTGTGAATTGAGAGAGCTAGAGGATGACTAGTTTCTTGCCTTAGCCAATTTCGAGGGTGAAAGATTCCCATCCAAATTGGTGTTTGGAGAGCCCACTCAGGTATTTCATGGAGCTTTAATGGATTTTGTATTTTTAGGTGTAAGCTACATGACAGCTCGTGGTTCCTTCTAGTGCAACACTTTCTCTCAACCATTTCCAATTTTTATGGCATATTCTTGCTCATGGAGGGATTGCGATTTGGGTGAGCTATTGTACTCTTTCGGAGAGATTATACTGATCCATTTTTTATTGTAATAAGTTTAATATGATATTTTATTCATTCTCAGGAATTATCAGGTTGAAATATCAAAGGGTTGTATGTAAAAGTGACTATTAATGAGCAAACAATGACCATTTCCCCACTATATTGATGTATGCGATGGTAATGTTGATTATCTAGAATGGAATAATGTCTATATGATATATTTATGATGAATGTATTTTCATTTATGAGTATTACAAGTTTTATTTTCAGCACTTAAGCATTTGAGGTCATTTTACTCAGTTTAATTGCATTTGGAGAATATTTGGTGCCTTTTCCCCAAGGGTCGAATTAGTGATTTTGTAGCTGTTTGGGAGAGGGTCATAACAACCTGTATAAACTGAATAATGATGCATATGAGACTTTAAAAATGTACCTTAAACATCCTCCACCTCTGTTCAGAAATTCAAGTGGGTTTCGAAGCATTTGGGAAGCCATTTTCAACATTTACCCTTGGGGAATTGGAACCCCAATTTGCTAGTAAAGACTCCTACTTTGGCCTGATTATTAAACCAGTTTGCAGAAGTATTTGTAGGGTCATGAATCATCCATGAAAATCATATTTAAGTTTTAATATCAGTCATATACCTACTTAGAATATTTGGAAGCATTTGGGTCAATTTGGAGATCTAGACATCAAAACTAGTCAAGGGTTGAAATTGGGGAAAAAGTGAAAAATTGTTCATTTAATAAAAAATATTAAAAAGGGACATTACAATATGATCATCCGATATATCACTGGTGATGGCAGGTATTCTTCTGTGCATTTTTACCATTTAATATTCCTCATGGGTTTTAAAGGATTGAAACTTAATTTGCCCTATTATCTCCTTAATAGTTTGCAAAAAGTAGCTTCTATGGTTCAGAATACCATAGGAAAGCAGGACCATAGTTCCGTTTCACCACGGATTGGTAAAAATATTGGTTCAACACCAGTTATCTTTGATAGGTAAAGATTGGGATCAATTTTTAAATGAAAATGGTATTGTCTAGAATGAAATGTGTCCCTCTTAATGAACTAAGACTCGCTAGAAAAGAAGGCAACCTTCTATACACATGTCAACGGAATTTAACTCTGATAAAAACACTAAGGCTATAGGCGTCAAAAAACTCATCCTATCAGTAGATTTGGGGAACGATTTAGTATGGGGAAACCCTAGGTCAATTGGTGAATCTTTTGGTAATAGGAAACTAGCCTTAGATGACAAAGAATTTGAGAAAAAATATGCAAGGTTAATTAAATGCCCAAATGTGGGTTCGACTCTTCTTAATGAATTTCAACTCAAATCAAAAAGTTCATCCTTTGTTTGTGCTCGTAGATTTACACATAGCATGGCCACAATTTCTATGCCAGCCATAAGGCGACAAAATGAGATCTTACTTGTAGTTGAAATTGAAAGTGATAATGATGTGGTTTCTTTAATTCATGAAGTTTTACTTGATAATGGACAGATTTTAACAGTGAATGATCTTATAACACTGACTGCTAAAGAGATAGATAATTATCTTCTTGATGAGTATGAGATGGAACCTTCAGTCGTTGGTGTTTCTTCACTTATTTATAATCCAACTTCTTCACAATCTAGTGACTCTTCTCAAGATAGGAGTGAAAAAAGTTTACAGCAGGAGCTTAATAGAATTTTTGAAAGTAAAATTGCTCAATTAAGAGCAGAGATGAAAGAACATCAAGCCAACGCATTAGTTAAGGAAGAATAAATTAAAACGCTCAGAGGAGAATTTTTAGATTGGGTAAATAGATGGAGAGAATTGAAGTTAAGGAAGGATAAATATAAAGCTGCTAGGAAATCTGTGATGATAACTAATGAGCAATTTCTCAAGCAAGTAGAGAATCAAAATCTAAAGATCTTGGAGCTCAAAGCCAAGTTATTTGAAGCAATAAGAGCTATCAAGCTACAGATCACAACTTAACATCTGCAATATTTCACTTACTCATATTATGTTTTCTTTTTGACAAGTAGTAGCATGATTTAATTAGCATACCTACCGAATCGAAGATTTTGTAGGCATGCTTAGAATTCTTTTTTTTTTTCTCTGTTATATGCGGTTGTTACAAATTTTAGTGGAAATTAATATATTTCGTAAGTGGTTGTATAGGTGTACATTTTGGATGCGTGGATAAACAAAATCAATGTTTGCTGACAGATGGTGTGTGACTACTAAATGTGTTTTGGTTCGTTGAAGTAGCTGGATGTACAAGAGTCATTTGAGCAACAAACTTACATTATCAGTTATTTGCATTTTCCAGGTGCCTTTTGTTTAAAGTGTTAGTTAGGCTACTTCATCGATGGGATGACTGTAGAAACATAACACTCTATTTTTGTAAATATGATCCTTAAAAATATCCAAGTGGTTGATGAAAATCGTGTATATAAGACAAACAATTTCTGAAAGAGGAGGCGAGTATGACTGAGAATTTTACATATTGAAATTAAAAGTTTTATGTTGTTTATATTCTATTAAAGTGTGTTCATTCCACAGATATGTGCAAGCAGAGTTCTATAACTGGTATCATTTTGTTCCAGTTTTGAATCCTTCTATATAAATATATTTCATATTTAACTTTATTCAATTGTTTATATATACAATTATGTCGTGATGTATTTGTATATATTTTTGTAAAATAATTACTCAAATCATTGCCTATTTCTTTGTTTGATATAGATATTAATAACTTATATCTTATTAATTTTTATTAATAAGATTGTGATATGACATAATTTACACATTAATTGATGAATCAATGCATTTGTGTTTTTGCAAATATTTGATAAGTCAGTTAATTATTTTTTATTTCAAATATTGAAATACTAGTGTTGGTTATCTATTGATTTTTTATGAATTTAGAATGGTAAAATATTTTGGTTTTGTTATTTTTCAATCATAAATCTTTTATAAGTCAGAAAATTGTTTAATTTTGATTTTAGTAAATTATTTTTTTGAATTAAGATTTTGCACTTTTTGATATTTTTATCATCAATAGATTATTAACTTAGTTATTAAAAATTGCTCTCAGCTGAGATAGGTTAGATAATTAAATTGCATATAGATTTCTGTTAGTTCTTATTTACTAATACTATTTTAGTAGTTGTTAAAACAATTATATATTTAATTAGTTGTTGTTTTTCTTCTTATAAACTTTTCATTTAAAACTTAGGAAAGAAAACAATACCATAATTGAGACTCTCTTTAAGAGAGAACAGTTAGATAAAATAAGTTAGGAATAATTCAATAGTTTTGGTTAAAGAAATTTCATAGTTAATAAATAGATTAGTTTAAATTAAAATTCAACTTAGAATCTACTTTCACTAAGTTTAAGTGGTTGTATCCTTCTTAAAAGGGTAAAAACTTGGATAGTAGCATGACTATAAACCTGTGAGATTCAACTAACCCAAACACACTAGGGGTTACTATAAACAACTTGTGTGGGTTGAATCTCTTCTGTTGGCCTTAGGTAGAAAATAGGCCAACAAATGGCGCTAGAAGGAGGGCTTGAAAATGATTGATGGCTAAAAACATAAACACTAATCCTTCAATTAGTCAACATCCTCCACCACAACCTGAAGGTAGCAGTTCACCATTCATAGATACTGTAAGGAGCATTCTAAAATGAGACCATAATACATTCCCTTACACTCCTTATCAGAATACTCATGGATTATAACAATCACGATGCATACTCACCAATGCTTATGCTCATCAATTTGGTTTGACACCTGTAGATTACGGTCTACCGAGACAACATCGACATAATACTCAATTGACTACAATAGATCAAGATTCAGCAGAAGCTGATATTCCACAGTCAGGGACTGAAAGTCATCAAACTAGAAGTCACCTTAGGGAAGCCACTCGAACATGTACTGCTCGAAGTTTGATTAGGTTAGGTGGTTTTGGTGAACCACCATCTCCTCCAGAATCCCCACCCGATAGCCCAATATCTTCTAATCATAGTGATTCTTCGGATTCTGAGGAATATGATATGGCTGGAGCTTCACCTGGTGAAGGAGGAAATCCACCCAAACCTCCACCGAATCCACCTCTCATATGGATTAGAACAAGTGTTGTAGCAGTACCAGGTGCTCAACATCCCTTACCCAAACACCCGGATAAACTTCTTCTGAATTTTAATCCTGATAAAAAAGAGCCAGCAAAGGTTCATATTGATAAGTTCATATTAGCTGTCCAAACAATGAATGTACAACATGAGGATGTTGTTTGTCATCTTTTTCCTTTAAATTTTGAAGGAAGAGCATCAACCTGGTACTTCTCTTTGGTTCAGGGGTCAGTAACTGATTGGGTTGATTTTAACAAAGCCTTCATCAACAAGTTTGGGGAAGATAAATCATCTGCAACCTTATCTCTTGAGTTATCTCAAATTAAAATAGAAAATAAAGAACGAATTAAAGATTTTAATCAGAGATTTCTCAGTTTTAAAAATAAAATTCATGTAGCCTCTCAACCACCTGAAGATATCATTATAGAAAACTATGCTTCAGCATTTCCAAAATACTTAGGCATGTTTGTTAGGCAGGATAATAAAGTTACAGTTGTAGAAACTTTTGAAGAAGCCATTAAAGTCGAAAAAATTCTTTGGCATACAAACTGAGAAAATGTGGGAAAACTAATACTTTTCCTCAGAAAAAAATAGAAAGATCAAGTCCAGATAAAGATAAAGATTTTGATGTGGAACAACTTAAAAATGAAATTAGAGCTTTAACGAAAGAAGTTGTTGGGTTAAAAAGTAATTCATAATCATCTTCTTCAAGGGTATATTTTAGAAATCAGTTTAGACAAAATACTGCTAATAATTCAAATCCTCCTCCAGATGTAGTAGTCAATGAGGACATTTTTAATACTATTCGTGCAGTATTATCTATACCTGAGTCTTTTTTAAATCAAATAGTTGTTGTTCAAGAAGAAGAAGAAAACTTTGAGAATGAGGATGAGTCACAAGAACCACAACAATTAGTTGGTCATTTTTGGGACAATTTGATAAAAGATGCTAAAATTAAATCTCCTCCTGTAGGTCAGCATGATTATAACAAACGAAGCAAAACTTCAATTGGTTCAGCTAGAGCTTTTAGTTCAAAGCCTGTTAAAGGAAATAATACTTCCCAGCCTATTAAACAAACTATTCAGAATCTACCAAAGTTAGATCTGCAATACGATATAATTGAAGATTTGAAGAAATTGCGTGCAAACATTAGTATGTATGGTTTACTCCAAATTTACCCAATGCCTAACGGTCCTATTATCACTCCTATAATGAGTCCAATGACTACTAATAATCATAATAGTGCAACTGCTAATAATAATTTGAACAATGATTTGTTTCCAAATGGTAAAGGTAAAGTTATAGTTGATAAGACTTCATTAATAGGAAAAAATTCAAAATCCACAACTCCTACTTTCCTTCTCACATTCGAAATTTTTAACAGAAACGTTCATAATTGTATGGTCGATTCTGGAGCGTCATCTAATGTCATGGCTTTATTAGTATGCAGAAGGTTGAATGCAAAATTTACCTCGTGTGAAACACAAATTACACAGTTAGATTGCTCTAATGTTAAGGTGTTAGGAGAGATGAAGGATGTTTTAATCAGGTTTTCTAGTAATCCCTCAATTTATCAGATTATAGATATCGTGGTTGCTGAAATTCCTGATGCTTATGGATTATTTTTAAGTAGAGATTGGTCTCAAAGTCTAAATGGTTTCTTTGAAATAGATTGGTTGACGTTATGGTTTCCCAAAAATGGTAAGTCCAATCAGATTAAGATTAGCAGAGAAATATATTTAATACATATTGTGACAGAACTACATGATCTCAATGAACCAGTTCTTTTTTCTGATTCAATCATGGGAAATTATATGTATGAACTTGAATTTGGGAATTTCAAAGCTGGAAATTCTCCTTTTTTTCTGATAAAATAAGCAATCAGAAATTTTGAATGTAGTTGATATTCAACCCGATTCTTTATCTAAAAATGTTGTAGATGATGTAGATAATCATGATCAAGTACATATTATAGAAAGTAAAGTAACTACAGATGATTCAACTTGGACTTCATATTTTGATGGATCGAAATCCAAAGAGGGAGCTAAAGCTGGTTTCCTTTTAATTGATCCTAAAGGAAATAAAATTTGTATAGAATGTAGATTAGAATTTGATTGTACAAACAACATTGTAGAATATGAAGTCTTAATTCAAGATTTGAAGAAGGCAATAGATTTAGACATCAAAGTGCTGGTCACATACGGTGATTCTGAAATTATCGTCCGATAGGTACGTAATTCAATTCACTGTATTTGAGAGAATTTGCAAAATTACCAATGGGAAGTATGGAATCTTATTTATTATTTTGAAGAATTTAATATTAATTCCATTCATAAGTTTCAAAACCAAGAAACAGATTTGTTAGCAAATGTAGCTTCTAAATTAATTCCATCTGAAAATCTTTCACCTAGCTTCTTTTTAGTCGAATTATTTTTTAGGCCATCTATTCTTGATGATATTGTTAACTGGCGTATTTTTTATGATTATGTGCATATATTAAATTTCTTAACAAATGAAGAGACATTAAAGGATGCAACAATTGATGAAATCACTCATGACGAAAACTTACATGATTTTACCGTAATACATGATCATGCAACACAATCCCAATGAAATAGTCCTTAAATAGTCATGCAACACATAATCCCAATGAAATAGTCCTCAAAACCTTTCTAGCAATAAATTAGGAAGATGCATCCAACAATGGAAACAACGATTAAAAAAGAATTGAATAAGCTTTTAATTTCTAAGATTATCTTTCTCGTTAGGCATACTCAACGAGTAGCTAACTTGGTTCCCATTAGGAAGAAAAATGGTGATATTTGACTATGTGTCGATTTCCGAAATCTCAATAAATCCTCATAAAATGACAATTACCCAGTTCCTCACATGGAACAAATTCTTTAGAAAGTCTCTGGGTCTGAGATGCTATCACTTCTTGATGGTTTCTTAGGATATAATCAAATTTTGGTTTCTCCAGATGATCAACTTAAAACGACATTTAGAACTCCATGGGGAACTTATGCTTATCGAAAAATGCCCTTTGGTTTGATTAATGCTGAGGCTACTTTCTAAAGAGCAATGTATATTGCTTTTAGAGGATTGATTAATCATTCGGTAGTCATCTATCTAGATTTTGTGACGGTATTTTCAAAACATCGACCTGATCACATTTTTCTTCTTGGAAAAGTATTTGAGCGTCATAGAAGATATGGGGTTTCTATGAATCCTAAAAACAATATTTGTTGTAACACAAGGAATTCTTTTAGGTTGTGTGTTTTCAAAACATGGAATCATGATTGATCATGATTGAACTCAAGCTATATCAAAAATCACTTTTTGTTCAAGCAAAAATGCCATGCAATCTTTCTTGGGTAAAATGAATTTTGTTAGAAGATTTTTTCCTAGTTTTTCAGAAATTGTGACCCTTTACAGAACATGGTTAATAAATATGCTATTTTCAATTGGGGAAAAATGAAAAAGAATCATTTAAAAGAATTTTAGAAGCTAATTCTGAAGCTCCTAGTCTCTTAAGCCCGGAGTTTAGTAAGGATTTTATATTGTATACTTCTGCTTCAGACATATCTTATGTTTTAGTCTTGACTCAGATAATCATCAAAATTATGAAGTACAAAATATCCTTTATGAGTTCAAATTTTAAAGGAGCTAAGTTGAATTATCATGAGTTCCATAAACAATCTTTTGTTGTTTTTAAGGATGTTAAACACTTTCATCTTTATCTTCTAAAATCTAGAACTAAAGTGATTGTTCCATTCCCTGCAATAAGGAACTTATTGGTTCAAAGAGATCTAGGTGAAAAAAGAGCTCCATGGATGACAATTCTTCAAGAATATGATCTAGAAATTAAACCTTCCACGATAATAAGAGGACAAGGTCTTTATAAACTTGTTGTTGAAGCTGTTGATTTACCAAACAACAATTATGAACTCAACATTGATGAAGTCTTACTTAAAAGGGAAATATATTTTTATCCTCCTCCTTAGGATTATTGGTATTTTGACTTAAGGAATTTTCTTGAAACAAGAACTGCTCCAGACTATTTAGAACCAAGAAAAATAAGAGAAATTGGTTAAAATCAGTGCTTATCATCTGATAGATAACACCATTTTTAGAAAGAATTCAGATGGTGTACTATTACGTTTCCTAGATAAAGATGAAACTGAAACGATTTTGAAAGAATTACATTCTGTTTCGACAGGTGGCCATTTTGGAGGAGAAACTACTGCCCATAAGATTCTTAAAGCACGATATTATTGGCACACTCTATTTCGAGAATCCTATGCGTTTGTTAGGAAGTGTCAGAATTGTGAGGCTACTGCAGATAAACTTAAAAAAATTGCTTTTCCGTTACAACCTGTTGCGGTAGGAAGACCTTTTCAACAATGGGGACTTGACATAGTAGGTCAAATTAATTCGACTTCATATTTGCAACATAAATATATCCTCACTGCAATGGATTATTTTTCCCGATGGGCAGAAGCTGCACCTTTGCATTTAGTACACACTAATCAGGTTGTTCAATTCTTAGAATCTTTTATCATTACTCGGTTTGGTGTTCTTGACTCACTTGTCTTCGATAATGCCTCTTATTTTTCTTCAATTGAATTAACTCAGTTTGCTTTAGAAATAGGTATAAGAATCATATACTTAGCAAGTTATTACTCTCAGGGTAATGGTCTAGCAGAATCAACCAACAAAAAATTGATAAAGATTCTTTAGAAAACTATCGCTACACATCATCGCAATTGGCATTTAGCATTGTTTAATGCTCTCTGGGTAGACAGAGTGACCCCTAAAGCTTCAATAGGGAATTCACCTTTCTTCCTTGTTTATGGTACATAAGCCATCTTACCTCCTAATCTGTTTTTACCTTCTCTACAATTAGCTCAATCTAGTCAAGATGAAAACTATTCAACTATGGAGAAAATAATTAACACTCTGATAAATCTGGAAGAAGATAGAGAAAGGTCTCAATAACACTTTATAAAACATCAGCAAATTGTTAAGACCTAGTTTGATCAGACCTTGGTTTCAAACATAGTTTTACAGGTCAGTGATTTGGTCTTAAAATGGGATAAAGCCCATGAAGAAAAAAGTGAACATACAAAATTTCAGCGTCTTTGGTTAGATCCTTTTTTCATTTCTGAGTAATTAGGCCCAAACACTTTTCGATTACAAACTTTGGAAGGCCATTCTGAAGCTTTTCCAGTAAATGGGTTGATTCTCAAAAATTATTTTTACTAATTTTATCAGACTCCTTGATCTATATATGATATGTCTATTTTGTAAGTAATTATACAATATTTTATTTTTCTTTTGATGACTTTGAAACTGTTTTCATGTACAATAGTATCTTGTCTTCTTTGATTGATAATATGCTTATCTGTAAATATTTTTAGAATTTCAGAATTGATCTTCTTTAATTTTTTGAAAAATTGATTATTATTATCAAATCATCATAATCTTTTGATCTTCTGTACATAATCTTTATTAAACATGATACTTGTAAATAAATAAATCCTTTTTAACTATTTAAGAAAAAAGAAAATAAGATAATACTTTGGATATTTTATGTACATAGAACTATCATAATAGGTACTTGTAAATAAATAAACCTTGTGGTCGAATTTCAATTTGAATATTTATTTCAAATTGCTGCAATAAATTGAATCTTTCTAGATTCGCTCAGAATGTTCATATTTTCGTGAATATATAAAAAACCTATCATGGCATGATAATATCTATGAATATGATTAGGATCATTCCTCATTATCTATTTCTTTATAGCTGATTGATTTCCTTTTCAATCAGCACTTAGAAAGATTTGTATCAGTCATCTTTAAGAGCTTATTTACAATCTGGAAAATTTCTAGGTCCATTCCATTTATAAAATAAGGAACATAAGGTCTCAGTAATGATCTTGTTTGATCAGGATCATAAATATCAGTGGTATGATATTATCAAGAAATTGGTAATGGCTCTTGATCACAAGATCAAGAGATAGGAGGTCTCAGTAATGAGCTGTCCAACTCATTTTCCGATGATNTTTGATTGAAGATCAGGAGGTCTCATAACGTGCCGACCTATATATGATCATTAGCTCTATTATAGATAACATCATTTCTGATGACCAGGGTGATGCCTCTTGATTATAAGATCAAAGGACATGAGGTCTCATCATGAGCCGACTTGTTTATCTTTAGTAGTTCTCGTGAATGATGCCATCAAAGTCTGGTTATCAAACCTGGATAGTATTCTTTAATTAATGATTAAAAGAAAATGATGAAATAAAATGGAACATAATTCATAAATTTTTTAGAGAAGTAAAGTATAGCATCTTTTACTGATGATTTAATTTCACATAGTATTTTGTTTTGACAGGGAAATTTCTTAATCTCATCTTTACTAACATAGATAAGGAAAATCTGAAACATACTTGTAGACATAAATTAAAATATGGTCCTGGTTAGTTTGAGAATTTCTGACTGTTTTGAGCACATCCTAAAGTTTATTTTACACAGTGGTATGAAATTATTTAAACAAAGATCACTGGTTCACCCAGGTTTGTTGCCACTTGTTGATAGGCAACAACCTCCCCAATTGAAATTTTTTATTTTTATTTAATAAAAATTGATCAGTTTCCTTCGTTAATCAATTCTTGAAAATTAGTAAAGAATGACTTCAGAATCTTGGATTTTGAAGGCATTCTCAATTAGGGAAAATTTGATCAAGTAAGAATTTTTGAAGTCATGTTGATCTAACTCAATTCTTATGCAGTAATTGATTTTAACAGCTATTAAAATTTGTATTTATATATAATCAAATTTTCATTAGTCTATATTATGATTATATATTATTTATGTTGTTTAATTCACAACATGTTCAAATTTTCTTTCTCAAATTGAGTTAGATTATTTCACTTCCCACTTTCCACATGACTTTTTTGAATTCCTATTTAAGATTTTTATAGTATAATTTTAAATATTAGACATAATATTTAACATTTATTTCTTATGTTATAATATATTGTTTTGGTTAATAAATTGATCAAATTTTATTTTTTTAACCCTAACAAATATGATTTCACATTTAAAATAATATGATCTTTTGTAACTATGTATAGGATTTTGTATATAAATAAAAAACCTAAGTTTAGCTTAAAACAAATAATATGATTTCTATTGGCCTAAAACTATGATAGATTATTCCCACGAAATAAAATCAAAATTTTAAACACTTGGTGACTATCCTAACCTTGTTAAAAGACACGAATTATGACATGTCAAGACTTGTCGATTATGGTACAAATGGTTGATGACTAAATCAAGTGTTCATATCACAAAGATCTCGTTTCATTAATAATTCGTATGAAACATTATTATTTCCTATGTCATATCATTATGAGCTTTCATTTCGATTTTGATGGTGGAGTAATCATGGTTTTACATGAGCCTAGGGTTTTTGTTTGGTTTTCAATAGATCTGAATGAGGGTTTCATTATGGTTTCCAAACCTTGAATACCTATCCTGTCTGTATTCACGACCTCTTTCCCTGCCCTATCATCTGAAGAACCGGTGGATGTAAAAATGGATCCCTTATCCAGATTTGAACCAGAAGGGGTCGAGTTGTTGGACATTCAGCTTGATATTTCCCAATTATTTGACAAAATCATCTGGGGAGAGTTTTTCAGGTGCTTTAGTTGACATAATGTGGAGTTCACTCAACTTTTCGCTCTATCTCTCAGAGAGAATGTGGCACAAATAGGAAACATACAGTTGAAGATCTATGATAAATTCATAGCATAGGTCACAAAATTACCACAGAGAGGAGAACGATGGTTTAAGAAGAAGGAGATCAATAGGGAGTAGTGGAAACATTCTTTAATTCCGCTGCCTAAAGGGTTCAATGATAAGTATGGATACCCAATCAAATATCTCAAACCCCAGTGGGAATCGCTTCTGCATATGACCATCCATTATATCACTTGTGATGGAAGGTATTCTTTTGTGTATTTTTACCATTTAAGATTCCTCATGGCTTTTAAAGGATCGAAACTTAATTTTCCATATTATCTCCTTAATAGTTTGCAAAAAATGGCTTCTACAGTTCAGAATACCATAGGAAGCCAGGACCATAGTTTGTTTCACCATGGCTTGGTAAAAATATTGGTTCAACACCAGTTATCTTTGATAGGTAAATATTGGGATCAGTTTTTGAATGAAAATGGTTTTGGCCAGAATGAAATGTGGCCCTTTGAACGAACTAAGACTCACCAGAAAGGAAGGCAAACTTTTGTACATGAGTTGGATGGATTTAACTCTGATAAAAACCCTAAGGCTACGAGTGTTGAGAAACTCATCCTGCCAGTAGATTTGGGGAACGATTTAGTAGGGGAAAACCTGGGTCAATTGGTGAAGCTTCTGGTAATAGGAAACTAGCCTTAGATGAAAAAGAATTTAATATCTGCAAGGTTAGTTAAATGCCCAAATGTGGGTTCGACTCTTATTAATGAATTTCAGCTCAAATCAAAAAGTTCAGCCTATGTCTGTGCTCATAGATTTACATGTAGCATGGCCACGATTTCTATGCCAACCATAAGGCAGCAAAATGAGATCTTACCTGTAGTTGAAATTTAAAGTGATAATGATGTGGTTTCTCCAATTCATGAAGTTTTACCTTATAATGGACATAGTTTAACATTGAATGATCTTATAACACCTACTGCTAAAGAGATAGATAATTATTTTCTTGACGAGTCTGAGCTGAAACCTTCAGTCATTGGTGTTTCTTCACCTGTTTATAATCCAACTTCTTCACAATCCAATGAATCTTCTCAATATAGGAACGAAGAAAGTTTACATCAGGCTCTTAATAGAATTTTTTAAAGTAAAATTGCTCAATTAAGAGCAGAGGTGAATGTACATCAAGCCAACACATTAGTTAAGGAAGAAGAAATTAAAATGCTCAGAGGAGAATTGTTAGATTGGGTAAAAAGATGGAGAGAATTGAAGTTAAGAAAGGATAAATATAAAGCTGCTAGGAAATATGTGATGATAACTAATGAGCAATTGCTCAAGCAAGCATATAATCATAAGCTAAAGATATTGGAACTCAAAGCCAAGTTATCTGAAGCAAGAAGAGCTATCAAGCTACAAATCGCAACTTTACATCTTCCATATTTAAGTTGCTCATATTATGTTTTCTTTTTGATAGGAAATAACATGATTTAATTAGCATACCTACAGAATCGAAGATGCTGTAGGCATGCTTAGAATTCATTTATTTTCTATTATATGCGGTTGTTACAATTTTTAATGGAAATTATTATATTTCGTAATTGGTTGTGTAGGTGTAAATTTTGGATGCATAGGTTAAACGAAATCAAGGTTTGCTGACATATGGTTGTGACTACTAAATATGTTTTGATTTGTTGAAGTAGTTGGATGCACAAGAGTCATTTGAGCAACATAATTACATCATCAGTTATTTTCATTTTCCAGGTGCCTTTTAGTTAAAATGTTTGTTAGTCTACTTCATCAATAGGATGACTGTAGAAACATATCACTCTATTTTGTAAATAGGATCCTTAAAAATCTCCAAGTGGTTGATGGAAATCATGTATATAAGACACAAACAATTTTTGAAAGAGGAGGCGAGTATGATCGAGTCTATAACTGGTATCATTTTGTTCCAATTTTGAAACTTTTTATATAAATATAAATTTCATATTTAACTTTTTTCAATTGTTCATATATACAATTATGTTGTGATGTATTTGTATGAATCACTCAAACCATTGCCTATTTCTTTGTTTGATATAGATATTAATATCTTATATCTTATTAATTTTTATTAATAAGATTGTTGATATGATGTCATTTACACATTAATTGATGAATCAATGTATTTGTGTTTCTGCAAATATTTGATAAACCAGTTAATTATTTTTTATTTCAAATATTAAAGTACTAGTGTTGGTTATCTATTGATTGTTTATGATTTTAGAATGGTAAAATATTTTGGTTTTGTTATTTTTCAATCATAAATCTTTTATAAGTCATAAAATTGTTATGATTTTGATTTTAGTAAATTATTTTTCTGAATTAAGATGATTCACTTTTTGATATTTTTATCATCACTAGATTATTAACTTAGTTATTAAAGCTTGCTCTCAGTTGAGATAGGTTAGATAATTAAATTGCATATAGATTTCTGTTAGTTCTTATTTACTAATACTATTTTAGCAGTTGTTAAAACATTTATATATTTAAGGAGCTGTTGTTTTTCTTCTTATAAATTTTTCATTTAAAACTTAGGAAAGAAAACAAAACCATAATTGAGACTCTCTTTAAGAGAGCACAATTAGATAGAATAAGTTAGGAATAATTCAATGGTTTTAGTTAAATAAATTTCATAGTTAATAAATAGATCAGTTTAAATTAAAATTCAACTTAGGATCTACTTTCACTAAGTTTAAGTGGTTGTATCCTTCTTAAAAGGGTAAAAACTTGGATAGTAGCAAGACCATAAACCTGTGAGATTTAGCTAACCCAAACACACTAGGGGCTGCTATAAGCAACTTGTGTGGGTTGAATCTCCTCCATTGGCCTTAGGCATAAAAACAGGCCAACAATACCACCAAAGGCCTAGATCCATTGCACAAGTTCCACCAAGGAAACATTTGATCGTTAAAGAGATAGAGAAATTCTCAAAAGTTAATATAAGATTCCTTGCCCCAATGACCTAGATTCATTGCGAAAGTCAGATCAAACGAGATCTTGACAATTAATGAGAAGCAGATATGCAAAAAATTTAATAATAGGGCCATTTTGCCAAAGGTGTGATCCTGATCGATAGCAATAAAGGAGAGTGCACAGGTTTATAAAAAAATACACTTTTTCCGTTAATGAGAAGCAGATATGCACAAAATTTAATAACATGGCCATTTTCTTAAAGGTGCATATTTGATCGCACGAGTTTCATCGTGCGATCCTGATCGATAGCAAGAAAGGAGAGTGCACATGTTTATAAAAAAATACACTTTTTTCCGTTAATGGCTAAGATTAAATCAGCCATGATCGAACTTTTAATCTTGGGCATCAATGAAAAGGAGAGATGCTTGTGGTTATTCTGAGGGGTCATGTCGTTAACAACTAAGATTTAATCTGGGCTATAGTGATATGAGATTGTGACTGTTCATGCAGGGCCCATCGCCACACCTTTAAGAGACCAAAAAATGGGAAATCATTGACAGGAAAATTGTTAATAAGTGACGAAAAACCATTTTAGTGCCGAAAATGTCCAGGAATGATCAGAAAATAATAGTAGTCTCAACAACTATTTTTAGGTGCCCAAAATAAAAATTTATAGTGGAACTTATGCGCTAGACTACATAGGGAGGCCACAAGGGGGAAATCCCCCTTGACCACCATTTTTCATTTTTATAAATCAACAAAGTTAATTTCTAAGTTTAAGGGCGGCTACAAAAACAATATAAATTTAGAAGAAATGTGGATTGTAAATAGAGTTAATTTGCAACTCCAATATCAAAACAGAACATGGCTATAATAATTGGAAATATTATCAAAAGGAAAATAAAAATAAAGCATGCTTTCATAATAAAGCCTTACATCTATTCAAGAATTGAGCAGAAAGGGACTTGTAGGTCCTATTTGACAAAACTGTCGAATGATGCTTTTCAAAATTTAAAGTATATGGATATATGTATATATATAAATATTTTTTTTATTGAATTTTAGAATTAAATTATGTCTAGCAAATGTAAAAACATGAACACATTGAAAATATAGTTTTTGAATTACAAGAAGTTATAGGACAAGTTTTTAGAAAAATATAGAGCAATAAAATGGAAGAGGGGGACCTTCCATACAACCATGAAGAAGATGTTAGAGGTCAAGATATTAGTGTGGGAAATGTAGAAACATAAACAAATGGGCATAGAGAAGGTATGAATCCATATGAATTTGTGGAAACTGCGAGGAGTCTAAGGATATAAGTACAAAGTTATAGGGAAAAAAATGAGAAGTTGTTGAGGGCCCAAGAACAAGAAAATGAGTTGAATACTCAGTAGTTGCAGAGTTTAAATATTCTATGGAGGTAGATGAAAATGGGATCAACATCAATTGAGGAGAAAGAAGAATGAGAAGGCTTAAGGAAGAGATCATGTGAGAAATTTGAACACTCTAGAAGTGTTTCCAGGAGTCATATGAGGCACTAGTCACCTCATTATACAGTCAGGAAGCCATATATATTTGAGAGTTCTAGAAACGACCCTGAAATGTCTCCAGTTAGGAATCATAAAAGAAGGCATGTGAAAGATGACCTTCTAGGATGACTTAGAAAAATTAAACCTCCCACATTTGATGGTGAGAATAAGAACAGAGAAGAAGCTAAAGCTTGGTTTCTAGGAATGAGGAAATATCTTTAGCTGCATAAATATTTCTCTAACATGGAAGCTAAGAATTCCATTTACAACTTACAAGGCAAAGCTTCCATCTTATGGACCAATTGGTCCAAGTTAAACATATCAATGAGAAGAGGATCTCATGGAGGAAATTCAAGTACTTAAAAAAAGTACTTATTAGAACATTATTATGATAAGAAGATGGAAGAGTTATTTGAACTGAAGTTGGGAAACATGAGCATGGATGAATATGAAAGGAATTTTCTAGAATTGTTGAGAATATGAAAGGAATTTTCTAGAATTGTTGAGGTATGTTGTGTTTTTGAAGGAGGAGAATGTTATAATACAAAGGTTTCTAAGCGGTTTGCCTTCATTTTATAAGGATAAAATTCAATATGATATACCCAAGACTCTTGCAGAAGAAATTTGAAAGGCCAAGCACATTTATGATTAGAACAAAGGAAGGACAAATTTTTGGAAATATTGGAAAGATGAGATGAAGGATAATCCAGATGAAACAAAGAAATGATTCCAACCATCTTTCTTCAGGAACCAATAAAATTCATATTACCAAAGTAATCCAACTCAGAATGGGGCCAGGATAACATAATTTGTTAGGAAAGTAACCAGGTAGCAACTAAAATGTTGGAGATGTGAAGGAAACCATGTGTATAATGATTGTCCATAAAGGGGAGACCAAATGATAAATGTACACAATTTACAAGAAGCAGGTACTATGGAGGATGTAGGCAGGAACATTCCCAGAATATATGACACATTGGACAACAAATAGATAGATCATCATTCCAACTTGATTTAGGTTGAAGGTAAAATTTCCAATCAATGTATTGCTATTCTCATTGATTACGGAGCAAGTTATAGTTATATTGCTCATAATTTAGTTGAATATTTCAGCAAAGAAAAATAAGCATGATAGAACAAGGGTGGCTCAATTGGCTACTAGAACAAAAAGAAAAATTAATGAATTAATAAAGGGCTCATGTTTATTGGATATGAATGGACTAAACATTTGTGTAGATTTGAACATAATGCCACTTGGTTCATATGATGTACTTATTGGGATGAATTAGTTATATGCACACCATGTTATGTTGGATTTTCCTAACAAGTCATTTACTTGTCTTGATGAAGAAGGTCAACAAAAGATAGTGAAAGGAATTCCAAGGACTATTTCAATAATATTAATTTCAGAGTCTTTGCAATTTAAGAGGTGGTTTAGAAAGGGATTTCATCTGTATGCAGATCATGTGCAAAAACAAGAAAATTGTAAAAGACCAAGTTTATAATACTTTCCAATATTGCAAGATTTGCAAATGTGTTTGAATAAATACAAGGATTGCTACCAAAAAGAGATATGGATTTATCTATTGATTTGATGCCTAGAGGTGCCCTAGTTTCCAAAGTTCCATACACAATAAGTACACCTGAGTTAAAAGAGTTATATATGTCGCTAGAAAAATTGTTGAAGAAAGAGTATATACGCCCAAGTGTGTCTCCTTGGGTTGCACCAGTACTAGTTGTAAAGAAAAAGAATGGAAATCTGACGTTGTGTATTGACTTTAGACAATTGAACAAGGTCATTGTTAGGAATAAATATCCACTTCCTAGAATTGATGACTTGTTTGATCAACTAAGAGGAGCAAATAATTTCTCAAAGATAGAATTGAGATATAGTTACCATCAGGTAAGGATAAAAGATGAAGACATTATAAAGATAGCCTTCAGGACCAGATATGGTTATTATGAGTTTGTGGTGGTGTAATTTCGGTTAGCAAATGCACCAACTACATTTATGTGCTTAATGAATTGGATATTTAGGAAGTATTTAGATAAGTTCAACATTATATTTATGGATGAGATTCTTATTTATTCAAATTCAGAAGAGTAACATGAAGAACACTTGAGGTTGGTATTACAAGTTTTAAGAGAATATCAACTTTATGGCAAGCTGAGTAAATGTTCATTCTATGAGAAGAAAATTCATTAATTGGGACATATCATCTCTGAAGAAGGAATATCAATGGATCCAGGGAATATAGAAGCTATTATGGGATGGCCTACACTCAAGAATGTAACAGAAGTAAGGTCATTCATGGGTTTAGTTGGATACTACAGGATAATTATAGAAGGAATTTCCAAAGTTGCATATCAAATTACATCATTGCAGAAGAAAGGAAGTAAGTTTCAGTGGACACCATAGTGTGAAGAAAGTTTTCAACAATTAAAGAGATTGCTCACTAGTACACCAATCTCAAGATTGCTGATCCAAATGAATATTTTATAGTATGTATATATGAATTTTTTTAGTATGTATTGATGCTTGTCAAGAAGGAATTGGTGGAGTCCTTATGCAAAATGAACATGTGACTTGTTATGAATCAAGAAAGATTAAAGAGCATTAGAAAAATTATGTCATACATGAATTGGAACTTGTTACAATTGTGCATGCATTAAAGATGTGGAGACATTACCTTATGGGTAGAAAATTTAAATTGAAAACATATCATAGTTGGCTGAAATATTTGTTTGAGAAGCAAAATTTGAATGCAAGACAAACAAGATGGCTGGAATTTCTGTGTGAGTTTGATTTTGATACCAAACATTTTAAAGGAAAGGATAAAAAAGTTGCCGATGCACTCAGTAGAAGGGTTTGCTCTATGCATGCTTCAACCATTATTATGTGCAAAATAGATTTAGAAACCATAATGCTTGAAGTTATCACAAAAGATGAAAATTACATTCAAGTAAAACAAGAATTACAACAGGAAAATATACAACATAAATATGAAGGTTACAATTTGGAATATGATGGAATTCTTACACACAAAAGCATAGTTTATGTTCCTAAATAATGGGAATTAAGAAAATCGATAATGAATGGGATGCATAATGTACCATATGTAGGGAATACGAGATACCAAAAGACAATTGCAAAAATAAGAAGTCAATACATTTGGCCAAGAATGAAGAGAGATATTGTTGAGTATATAGCATAGTGCATTGAATGTCAAAGACTAAAATTTGATAATAAACATCCAACATGATTGCTTCAACTATTGTCAATACCAGAGTGGAAATGAGATGTGGTGACCATTGACTTCTTCACCAAGTTTCCCAAGACAAGAAATCAACATGATTCCATCACGGTGGTGTTGGATAAGTTAACCAAATGCGCTCACTTTATATCAGTCAAGTCAACTCATAAGGCGACTAATACAACATATATTTATATGAAAGAGAATTACAAGTTACATGAGATATCGAAGGCAATAGTTTCAGGTATAGATCCAAAGTTAACTTCAAACGTTTGGAAGGGATTATTCAAAGGATTTGGAACAAATATGAATTTAAGCACAACATATAATCCATAGAGAAATGGGAAAACTAAGAGAGTCAATCGAGTGATTGAGCACATGTTAAGAATGTATGTGATGGATCATCCATCAAAATGGGAAGACTATCTATATTTGCTAGAGTTTTCATACAATAATGGATATCATGATTCTTTGAAGATGATTCTATTTGAATCCTTGTATGGCAGAAGGTGCAATACTCCAATTAGTGGGACAATCCAATTGACAATATAATAATTGGGCCATAACAACTCAAAGAAATGGAAGAGTAGATGGTAAAAATCAAGAAGAATTTGAAAGTACACAAGACAGACAAAAGAGTTATGTAGACAAAGAAAGAGCGATAAAATAATTTCAAGTTGGGAATCATGTGTGTTTGAAAGTCAAGCCAAAGAAGAGTTCCCTAAAATTGAGATTTTGTCCAAAGATTGCAGCCCAATTTTGTGGGCCATTTGGAATTTTTGATAACATGGGACTTATAGCTTATGCATTAGCATTGCTTGCTTTATTTCATGTGCATAATGTATTTCACGTGTCTTTATTAAATAAATATGTGTATGATCCTAACCACATGATTGATTTGAATTTGATCCAGGTGGAACCAAAAGGAGATATTCTAGTACATCCACTGCGTATCCTCGAATGGAAAGTTATGTTGCTGAGGAGAAGGGCTATCAGAAAGGTAAAGGTCCAATGGAACCATTACAGTACTGAAGAAACAACATTGAATCTCGAGGATGTGATGCATGAGGCATACCCACAACTATTTTGAATTTTTTATCAAAATTTGTAAATGTACATAGTGTCGATGATGCGCTGAGGACAATGCATAAACTAAGGTGGAGGGGAACGTAATACCCCAGTTTAACCCCATAATGTAGATTTGAAAATATTCATGTAGAAGGATAAAAGATGGAAACAAAGGTAGGATTACCAAGACTATGTAAATATATAAATTTTTTATATCCATATAAAAATATCTAAATGGTTGCAAAGGAAGAAGGATGAAGAAGAGATGGGGGGCTATGAACCCACAAGAGGGGAAATGATAGTGGGATTCACTTATATCCTTAGCATTATCCATTTAAACCAAGTTCTTAAGCTTTGATTAAGCATTATTAAAATAAGCTTAAGAAGGGATTAAGCATTATTAAAATAAGCTTAAGAAGGGGTTAAGGTGGGAAAAGGGGATTCCATGTGGAGGAGCCACATGGAAGCATAAGCCATGCTTACTAAAGGGAGAATTTTAGCTTGACATGGGTTTGTTCCTTCGTCCAAATTCCATCATTCGAGGTGTCATATTATTTCCTGTAATCACCTTGGACCGCATAGCTTGGTACTTATGAGAGAGAGTCGATACGCCATTGTTGAATATGAATTCTCCATGCCATTAACCCAGGTTGACTAGTTTGTGAGTGAAACCTGGCCTACAACTTGTGCCTTGGAGTCTCAATTCAGATACTTCCTATCCAACTTGTGTTGGAACTCTAGAAGGGAACTAGAGGCTACCCAAGGGACTTTTATCTCACAAAAGGGGGCTTGTTCTTAGTGTTGTGCAGGTTGATAGGAAAGGAGGATTTGGGATTGAGACAACTATGAAGGGGTTTTATGAATTAGTGGGTTGCTTGAGATATTGAGCTGAGTAGAAGCAGCTTGACAATGCTTAGCCCTTTTGGATTGATAGCCCCAGCTTGGGGGTGTCTCGTCAATGTATGTTTTGGATTTATAGTGCCTATGACTAGGAGGAAGGGTCTTCACCTGCATCCAATTTGAAAACAATTGCTTTAAAATATAAGTCTCTTACTGTTATGAATTCCATGAGTAATTATGAGCTTGCATATTTCTTAATTATTGTTTAACAAATGTCTAAAAGCTTGGAATTACATGGCATGACATGCATATTTTATGTCTAAAATTCCTGTAAATTAAAATGTATGCATGAGTTTATTTGGGAGACTATGTATTTTATTCTGCTGTTTAATTAAATGAAATATGAAAAACAAATTGGAATCCATAGATGAATTCGGATATGGAATTTAGGTACCTCATGGTCTCTTTGATCTAATGAGGTTTATGGGTACATTACACAAGACATCTACAACAACGACACTTAGGGTGGGAAAATCACCACTTTTTTCTCCCAGTTGTAGGTGATTTGTTTTCTTCAAATTTTTCATTACAATGGGGTTAATAAACCAATTTTCCTAACTTGTTTGTGTAGCCCTAACCTGTATAGATTTAATAAAATTACCTCACAATGGCATTCCACCCGATCTTTGGATCAAATGTGGGTTTTGTCCAATTGTTTCACTCCAACTATCGCATACTTTGGAATTGAAACTAAGCAATAAATCCATGAGACCCTTGATTGAATTCCTATCATATTCAATTTGAAAGGGTATGCATTCATGCATTGTAATAAAACCCAATAGGCACATTTCAAATACCTATTATCTTCAATCAAAGGATTTGCATCCATACCTTGCAAATTGAAATGGAACTTGAAAGAGGAAACCCCTAGAGGAGGATCGTTGTTATCCAGAACATGAGTACTACTTGAGATGGCGGTACCCAACAACTTGTACTTCGCATTGTAGGTGGAAAAAATAATCCTGAACTTGGGAACTATTAAAGGACCCATACAAACATGGGTACTAGTCTCATCTATCATAATATACATATTTCTAGGTTCTTTCCATTCATCATGATCTCCTTCTTCAACCTGCCTCTCAAGAACCCTTAACAAATATCACTCATCTCTAGTCTTATTCATTATTTATCACCATAATCTAGTCTTTAGAGTGGTGGTTAAATCATTATGGAGTTTAATCCTTAGTGGCATGATATCAATCAAGAAGATCGACATCAACACCTTAATAACACCCATTGACTCTCATTTTAACCTCTATAAGAGCCTCTTCATATTTGGATGTCAAGGTCTTGACGTCGTTTTTGGATATTTAAACCTATGCTATTACTTCAACCCCTTTCTTTAAGGCCTCTTTCAATTTATATCCCTAAATCACCAGGGACTCCTTCCTCTTTTCGACCTATTTTTAGTCATATGGTTTTTAACTAACTTTATTGTCTAAAAAATTTAATTTTGTTAAATCTTAACTTAAAGATTAAATTATTTAAACATATTTTAATATACATGTCATTCTAATGGATATTTTTTTTGTTTGCAATAGGGTATTTGGTTTAAGGCTTTTCTTGTGTCTTAAGCAGTTAGTCGACCTGGATGTAGAACATGTTCTTGCAAAGAACATAAATGGTGTAGGGTTGCTCATTGTCAGGAAAAAATATTGCAACGTTTTATTCGTAAGTAAAAAGAGAGGTATTCATCATCTCTTTTGAACAATCAAATTATTTTATTGATATAGATTGTAAAACTTATATCATTATGGATATTCCTAACAACTACATAATGAATAATACGAAGCATTATATAGATGAAGGAATCATAATAAACATATACAACTTCATTGTGTCTCAGGAGCTTGATATCACTTGTTTAGTTATGAGACAAATTCATTTATGAACCAAAAGAGGCAATTCTTGCCTAATAGGATTTTTTTTATTTTTCCATGCTTTCACTACACTGCTAGCATTTTGTAAGGAATGGCGATACATTTGGAAGGGTATGTTCCCATCAACTCAAAAGTAAATAGTGAGGGATACATGGCCATCTTTTCAATGATCCAAGGCTATCTTAAAGCATTTAGAGGTTTTGTTTTGACCAAGAAAGAAGGCAAAGATGAAAAATAATCATCTAGATCGCAAACAATAACAAAGCATTAATTGTTTGTCTATGCAGATATAATATATACAATATGTATATGTACAAAGAGAATATTGACCATCTATATCGTGTACATCTACACAACATGCTTGCCAACTAGATAAGGGTAGAAAACATAATACATTATGGAACAAAGTTAAGCTGTGAATTTAGTTCAATAATAGTAGAATGCACTTAGAAGTGCGACTATTATAAAGAAATATGGTAATATTAAAGCTCAAGTGTGCGATAAAATAAGAATATTTTTAGGATTTTGGCTTGGTTAAATTTCATATACATAATAAGTTTGTATTATTTTTCATAAATTACAATCTCTTTCAAAGTAAGAGTTTAATTAAACAATTTGTGGTCTGGGATTATTTAACTAGTTTGTGCTTTGGATTCATTGTTTTCGTTCCAAACCATTTATACAAATCTTTACATATATACATATATATGTACGGCATTCAAAATAGATCACCGATGTTTCTATATAGTATGTACCTATCTTTACATATAAACACTAAACAACTTAACATAATTATACAAAACTCAACTCAGAATAGATCACATTTAGTGTTAACAAACAACACATATATTGCATTGGAGCAACCTTATCTAAGACATCTTTCATATCTTTCTCATTTTCAATATTTCAACCCTAAAGGCAGTGAATATGCATCTTTGTTTCTAGATCTCGTTCTTTTTGGAACTTCTCTTTAAATGCTCATAAGTTAGGGAGCTAGGGTATTCTCATTTACAAGGAATCGGCATTTAGCATTTTAACCAATGAGAGAGGAGATAAAAGTATCAATGCCTAGGTTTTATCCACCATAACGAAACATGTGTTACTTAGGCTCAAAGTATTCTAACACAATGCGAATTTCCACCTTGGTGACTATCGCATCCTTCTGTTGGTGATTAAAATTTGTTGCATGACTTACTTCATCAATAAAAATACCCTCAAGCAAATAAAAGAGGCATAATTTTTTTATCATAGGTTTAGAACATAATGGCATGGTAATTTTGTTCATGAAGGGGCTAGATTTCTAAGTGGCACATACTAATGCTTAGGTTTGTTGGAAAAACATAAGTGGCGTTTTGGCACTTCTTAGACTCATATTTGAATTACATGAGTTCATTGGATTCCTAATTATGAGATCATCAAATATCGTCAGGTTAATTGGCTAAAAATTCACTTTCATCGACCTCCAAAATTACACACAAAAGCATTTTTAATGAAAGTCAATGCCTCGTTCTTGCAATTGGATTGCTCAAATTTAATTCTGTCAACTTCACTGCTATCTACATTAGATAGTATTTGAATGTGCTAGCAGGAATTGACACCAGTCATCATTGTTTGAAATATTTTAATCCTCGAATTAAGCCAATTAATCACCTGGTGCACCTCATGCTTACCATATGGTGAATATCAAGTTGTTTTTGAAATAAAATCCAAGTCAACAAATGAATTCTAAATGTTGTGTACAAATGACTAGAGTCGATATAGGACCTTAATATGAGGTTAAGCCACTTACATCAGGAAAAATAGGGAGAATAATAATGCAACCTAAATTAAGTTGCGGCGTGAGTTGATTCGAACATGCAAGATTTCAAAGATCACTATAAAAAAATTTCCAAAGATGTGATCGATAAAGCAGGGTAATCTTCAGATCATGACATAGATCATAGTAGAACAATTTATCTTGGATTGATTGTTTCTATGTAGTTTTCAAACTTGGAAAGGAAAATCCGCAAGGAAAAATTGGGAGATGTTGAAGGGAACTATGCATAAGAGGTTCGGGAGTAACATAAATTACCTTTAAACTAACACTTAAAATTATCACATGATTATGAAATCCCTAACAATGATCACATCAAATCAAGTCATCATTGGAGGGGAAAAATCATTTAGTCAATCATTTAAAATAATTCATTCAAACACAACCATAGAATTGATGAATACCATTATGAAGGTATTGATAGACATTCAACTATCAAAATTTGCTCAAATTAGTGATCATTCATATATCAATCTAGGTCACACTCAAAAAACCAAAATTTAGTATGGGGAGGACTCATGCTTTTCTATTCTAAGGTACAAAAAAGTAGGGGAAGTTGTTGTGGCCACAACAAATCGGTCCTAATCTATGCTTCCAACTTATAGATGAGGACATATAATTCATCACAAGATTATCCATGAGAGGGTAGGATCTTGTCCATTTTATTGATTTCCCACCTGGATTTGTAGCAGCCAGTCATATGATAATATGTAACGGAATATGTTAGTGAGGATGCCACCACCCTCAGTGAATTCTTCGTAGCCGATGGTCAGCTACATATATCTTCTTTTCTTGTAGAGGAGGTTAGGTTCCTCTCACTTTTGGTCACTATAGTGGCCCATGTCACAATTGATGGGAAACACATTAGTTTCCCCTTTTTATATTATGTTGATTCTTTAGTACATAGTGTTGTACAGGACAATAGACCCTTGTAACCTAGGGTATGTAGTTACCAACTTACTAATAGACTTGCAGAAAATCAACTTTTACAGAAAATGAAATAGGAATAAGAAGAGAGTTTGGCTTACCCAATTTATGACACTTGATCCAAGCTTGGTATTCTCCTGCTTCAATCTTCTCCAAAGCTTCTAGGGCCGCTTCTCTTCACCTGCAAAGNTATATATATATATATATATATATATATATATATATATCAGAGGTTAGATGAAATGCATATTAATAACCTAATTGACATCATTCATTAACCAATATACATGAGAAAAGCACAATACAAAGATTGGAAGATGAATTCTCTTTATTAACAAGTAATGAATAGGTGAGAATACAACCCAGCTTCTAAAACAAGGAATCCTCTGCAACTGAGGACACTGAGTTCTGTTGCTCCAAGACTCTGAAGGTATACCACCAGCATAACTTTTCTCTTCTATAATTGATTGATTAGCCTCATCCTAAGGCCTCTATTTATACATTGGGAAACAGAGTGGTTTCGAAGGTTAGGATGGTTGATACAGTTGGGATAGTTATGGATTAAGGCCCAACTAATATCATATAATCATGATTTATATTTTTTAATGTCAAATTAAGGTACACACGAGTGTTTATATAAGCAAGACGCATGTGACATGCTTGTTGCTCAAAGGAAACTCACATGTTCAATGTACATGTGGGTTGCACTGCAAATAGTCGTGTGTGGCATGCAAGTTGCAATGCAAATAGGAGCGTGTGCAACCCTAAACTCAAAATAAAAATATAGCAGGATGGTCTGGAGATCATGCCTCAATGGTCATGCACATCTATAGTGTTTTGGCCACTTCAATCCTATTTGTCCTTTTGTGTCCCGACATAGTGGATGTCAGTACTCGGACGGAGAAGTGCCATTTAGGTTGATAACAAATGCCCCCTAATGTGTGAGGTTAGAGGGAAGTGATGGCCGAAATACATTACAATCTTTATCTTGGAGAACTCAAATGTCTAAGGCAGCAGAGGAAGTACCTGAAACAAATACATATCAATGTCATATACAAAATCATATCTGAGGATGCCATGTTCAATATACTGGAACACTAGCTCCTTTACAATATTTGATTACATCATATGATACGGGTACAAGACCACGTATATTACAAAGGTGGATCGAAGCCACAATATACAATGATGAGTCTTAAAAATTTGGAGGCTGTGTAACTGAACATAACACAAATCTTGCGCAACTTAGGTTAGAAAGGTGAACCTAAGGTATTCATCGAAATCCAAGGGAACCAATACAATCCTTACCATGTGAATAGATGTGTTGAATTCAAACATGGAAAGGACTCAACATATTGTCAATAAATAGGTGAAACTGACAACTAAAGCAAAGGATTTCACCAATAATGGTAGTGAATCCTAAGGTACCATCGTCAAAACTCTAGGTCTTCGTCTTCAGGAAGTGCTGATGAGAAACCATACTGTGATGAGGAAGGTAATAGATCCTCCAATAAATCGCAAGAGTGACTAGGAAATAGATGTAGGAAGGTAGACACAAGTGACACTCAGATAGGATAATGATGGAATCAAGATAGTAGTCAGATGCAGGGATAGATCCTTGAACAACAAGCACGACACATAGATGACCCAAGGAAACTTTTAAATTTGCAGATAGGACAACTAAACTTATATGTCATGTAGGAGACATGATCAGATCCCCTATGTATAAAAGACAAGTGGAGGAGTAAGAAACTCGAAGTAATAGCCGAGATGAAAGTGTACACTGAAACATGAGTATCGAAAAGTTCAGAGAGTGCTATGTTCAAAGAAGACATGCTGCCACCGTTTGTAACCCAAAAAGAATACTTCTTCCTTATATTTCCTGTTAAATTTTAACGAGTCTAGGAAAGTCAACTTAGAACTCTCTCCAAAGTTTGACAAGCTTGAAGAGGGGAGAGAAAAATGCTTGATAAAGTCACTGATTCGTGGATTTTATGAGCTCGAACTAGTACATGCTCATTGGTGTTTTCATATTTTGAGAGTCTGAAAACTCTGAAGAAGACTCCATGGGGGGTGATTTTTCGTCCAATTTAGTCTCCTGAGGCCAGAAAAGTATAAAACATACCAAAGAAGAACTCTGTTAGCTTCTGAAGAAGCAAGGCGCACGTTTTTCGTACTTAGTTAGGAAGGTCCGGAAAAGGTTAAATTACCACCTACCCAATGCCCCTTCGAAAGCAGCATATAGCTTGAGTTTTACGAGTGTTAAGGAAAGCAAGATCACTCGGAAAGATCCATTTGGTTATGAGAAATGGGGATTACAATAGTAAACTCGATGCTTTTTTATTTAGGGTTTAACGAGCATGACAAAGGCATAGTACGCTCTGAATATTTTTCATGTTTAGATCTAGAGCATGAAAAAGAGAAAACTAAGCTCATAACGAGCACTCCTTTTCTGTAAATTTAGTCCCTCAGGTCCGGCAAAGTGATAAACCTATACCTGAGAATACTCTTCTCAATTTCGAATAAAAGAGAGTGTTCCTTTTGTGTATTATTCCACATGGTACGAAAAAGCGATAAACTGCCACCAATGTAGATGCCCATTCACATATTCTTAACGATCCTGAATGGAAAATTTTACTCGACGTTCAAGTGTATTTTGAGGAGTTAGACCTGGGCCTAAAGAAACTCCATAAGGGAGAGGAGCCTTATAAAGGAGATATCTTGTAAAAAGAGACAAAAAATGAGGCTCAATTCGGCATGAAACATAGCTAAGAAGGCTCCCCTGAGCCTATGACAAATGCGGCATGAGTACCAAAAGACAACAAGATGTTCTAAAATAGGGTACTCATGGAAGGAAGGCCCTATCCATGGAAGAACAATGGTATAGACAAGGTAACAATGGTTAAACACCATAGTCCATGGTCAAAGAAGTCATCCTAGGGTTAAATCAGATTAGGTATAGATGCAAAAAATGCATGTGAATGACCAAAATCCTACCCTATATGAGTGAATAATGACTTTAAATGACCTTGAACCTGTTGCATTAGGGAAAAATGACATGGTATTAGTTCAATTTATAAAACAATTTTTAAACTATAGTCTAAAACCCACAAATTGAAAATTTTCCTATATATAGTCCAAAAATAGAAATAAAATATACCATTTCATGTTTTTTACCCAATTAGGCAATTTTTACCTCTAACTTCAATCGCTCGGTGTGAACAAACCAGTGGACGGTTTTCAATTCCGCAAGTGCCAGGTAAGCTAGCTCTCCTTTCTCTTCCATTTTAATCGTTTCAATTTTCAATTTTAAGCAAAAATTTGATGTTTAAGCCTGCCCTAGGGAGGCCACGCGGGGCACACAGGTAGGCGAATTACACAGTCACGTACACGCGTTTTACATGTGACCTACCTAAAGGCAACCTGCGTGTCATATGCGACCTGTCTAAAACACAGTCGCGTGTACTGCACGACATAGAAAAAAGAAAAAATGGACAAAATTCAAAGAATTTTGATGGATTCTAATGTTAAATCTTGGTCAAATGGGAAGGTTCAACTATGGTGTTGGAGTGGAGGGAGTGAGAACACGAGGATATGGACCGAGACGCCCTCCATAGTGCCCTCACTATGCAAGAATTATGACAAAGTGGGATACTGAAATTCTTCTGCACTTCGCCCATGCGGGCCAATGTCCATTTGCTTAAACACTTGATTGGATACTGGGACCATGACCTTGGGGATTTTGACCTTCAAGGTGAGATCTTGGAGGTGGCTATGGAAGACATATATTTCATCATGGGGTTGTCTCTACAGGGAATTCCTGTCAACCTTGAAGGTATTGGTAGGGGTGGTGACCCCATGAGTGTCCAAGATTATGTGGACACCTACTGCACACCCAGGAGTCAGAAAAAGGGATCATGCATCCATATTGTGCATATTACTAACTTCCCGCTATAGGTGTTGGTAAGTACTATAGTGAGGGTTGCAGGATCGTCATCGCTTCATCTTGCCACATAGAACCAAATGAGGATTGTTGTAGAGTGCTTACATGGAACTATGTTTGATTGGTGCTCAAGAATAATCCCGATTATGAAAAAAAAACTCTCTGAATTTAAGAGAGTCCATCACAAGAGTTTTGGGTATTCAAGTGTATTAGTGGCCTTCTTTTTTGAGAGAGTGCCCACAATCATCCCTCCGATGCCACTTCCAGCATTCTCTCCTTGTCAATCTAGAATGACTAGGTGGGGAGAGATTTTCCTTCGCCAGGGCAGCAGTGGATGAGTTCAGGGCATGTATGATGACGATTTCTACTTGTGGTGGGGGAGGAAGTTTCCAGCATTAGAGCAGTTTCCATACACTAGTTTACAATTTCGAGGTGACAATGATCTCGTCCTCCCTCCAGGAGGAGTATGGGGAGCGCTAGGTATTTTACTTTTTATGTTTTTACAATTTTATGAATTTTTATCATAAAGATATATACATATGTATAAGAGTTTTTAATCCATTTTAATGTTTAAAATGCAGATATTGGGCCTATCTGCTATGTAATTTTATGAAATGTGTGTTAAGTGCCAATCTAAGATATAGTTCGCATATGCATCAGTTAATGAATTTTGATATTGTGGAATATGATTAAATGAAATATAATAGAAATTTCTTTGAAGTAATCTAACCTGCAAAACTGATGTAACAAATATGGTTTCAACCCTGATAAGCTCGATTGAGCTGGGAAAACACCAGTTGAGAGTCAAGTATGACTCTATAACTGAGTAATTCCATGTGGCAGGGAATCCCATAAAAGCTTAATGAAAACCCTTTATTTGGCCACATTATTGGTAGCAGGATGTGACAAGCACCTCCAGAGGCCACTAGCTATCTGAAGGGTGAGTAAATGATCTATGCGGCTGAAGCCAGGTTGCAAGTGTAACGACTAGATCCATCTGCAAAACCTACAAACCAGTCGGAATACATCTGTAACAACCAACATATGACATAAGAACACAAACCAACTAACTATTGTACATAAAATTACATACAATAAAATACAAGAAAAAGTGTCAAGCCTAAGCATAGTACTTCTTCCATTTTCGTCGAACAGGTTTAGAATGAAGGTAGGTTTGGAATCCATGTTCAACTATATATGGATCTATGCCTTGTAGGGATGACCAGACACATGCGTCGTGAAATTCCTTTAACAGGGCAGTATATATGGAAACCTCTTCCATGAAAGAGTTTGCATTAATATGCACAGTTTCGACAACGTTAGGGTTTGGAAAGAAATTGGTAAAACCACCATATTCCACCAATCTCATGTTGAACTCATGGTTTTCTATTCTACTCAATTCTGGAAGGAAGCAATATCTATGGTGAATATCTTTGGAAACCTTATCTGGCCAACTCATGGCTTCCAAAATGGCTTCGTCCGAAGGCAAAACCATGTCTAAGCAGTCATCGGAATATACAGAGTTCTCTACCCAAGCAGGAAAATAAGCTTCTTTCGACTCCTCAGAGACTGTAGAAGGTGTCGATATTGGATCAGCAGTAGTGTTATCGATAGCTTCGTAATCCACTTCTACTGTAGATAAGGGCACATTAGGTTCGTAACGAGAAGGAAGGACCCAAGGATCTTTTCTATCGCCAACCATAGCGATAGACTTCCCTACACTAGTAGAACCTAAGTAGTTTATAGGGGTTGGGATATCAAAAGTTCCAATTAACGATGAATACATACCAACCCCCAAGCTCTCATTAGTTGGTTTAACCTGATCAACCAATGGTACAGTGGGATCATTAGTTTCCATACGGCCTTTCTGAGTGAAACTGAGTTGGTCAAAAGTGACCAGCTTCCCTTCGTGTGGAAACAATGCCACTCGAAGAACAATTGAGGCGATTGCACACATAGCATAAGTCCAACTTCTCCCCATAATCAATTTATAATCCAATGGAGCATCATTCACCTCCACTTCAACAGACACTGCCTTCCCTGCCAGCTTAATATCAAAAGTTGGTAGGATGCTATGTGGATGGAATGACCTTCTGTCGAAAGCAGTAAGTAAGGTGTTCGATGGAACTAGATCCGGGGATCCAAGAGCCTTCCATCAAGATAAAGAAAAGACACATGTGGAGGCACCTTTGTCAATAACTTTCCTTCCAATGGTCTTTCCACCATGGATGACATCTACTAAAAAATCCACATGATACGACAAGCTAATCTTAACATCAAACAAATTAAATTTTTCCATAAGGCTTGACGAATCCATACTACCTAAGGCTGCTAAGAGTGCATCTCGCTAGGCAGGACAACTCTGTAGCACCTCCAATGCCAAAATAGTACATGGGGTTTGGGCCAAATATTCAACTACAGAGTAATTGGTTGTAGCCCTTGCATTGGGATTATGCAATGCTTTCTTAACGACATCTTTTGGTGTCTTGGGCATTGGATCAGCAGGCTTCTCGATCATGAGAGGGTTAGAAGTTTCAACTATAGAATTCCCCTTCTCCGGAACCTCCATCTCATAGTTCTTATTTCTAGTCTGGAGTAATGTATTGAATCGCACCATGTTGATATAATTTTGGTCAGGGGTACTAGTAGTGCCCCCAACTACATTAAAAACCGAAGATGCATTCTGTCCTTGGGGAAATGGATCCTTCAGGACAGTCGGTTGTTGATTCTTGAGCAGCTTCTGAGCTTGATCAATGAGAGGGCATTGATGGATCAGGTGATCTTCCTGGCACAACTTACAGGGAAATTTCACCTTATTCTTCTATTCCCCCCCCATCAACATTATTTGTGGGTCTAGGCTTGTTTTGGTTTCCCTCACCTTTCTTCCCCTTTTTATTTTTCACATTGGGTTGCTGATTGCCCTTTTGGGATGATTGAGCAAAAACATTTGCATGTTGGGGTGGGGGGGCAGCCTTTGTTGCCTCCACTGTAGATTGTTTAACAGAAAACTCATGGAGTTGTTTAGCCAAAGATTCAATAGTGGGAGATTTAACTGAACCAACCACACCATCGGCATGGGGTCCAGGCTTAGGTTTCTCGACACTATGCGTAAGCTGCGGTGCCTCATGGATGATTTCATATAGTATCCCAGATTGAGAGTATATCAAATCTAGTTGTTGGGCCTTGAGGATGGCCTCTTCCCCATTAGTTACTCCCAAGGTGGATACATCCTTAGATATATACGGTAATAAGGACTTAAGGAACCACTCTAACAAAAAATCAGGAGGGATTGTGGCCTTGATGAGCCTCTTCTACCTTCGCCACTCTTGGATATGATCTGAAATGTGAGCGGATTTTTCCTGCCAAAAGGTGGACAATAAATCTGCACCAGCATCATACTGGATAGGAAGTTGGACGTGGTTAAGGAACACATTGGCTAAGTCCCAAAAACTGTCGAACGCAACAGAGGGCAATTCCATATACCAATTTGATGCGGCACTAGTCATAGTTCTTTAGAACAACCTCAACTAAACGATGTCGTCGTTCAGCTAGTTAGAAGAGCACCACAAGTGAAAGGTGGTGATATGGGCACCTGGGTTCTCACCAAATTTGCCCTCGAATTTTGGAATGTCTGAGGGTAGTTTGGTAGGAACAGGTGGCCAAGTGGCATCATGTTTCACCGAGTCATTCATTAACTTGGAAAAATTTGGAAAGTTTAAATTTTCTAGGAATGAAAGCTTGGGTCTAACTGGAGCTTAAAAAGTATGAGTTTGGGAGGTAGAAGGACTTGTCCCCTGGTTCCCAAATGTAAAGTTGGGGTTGCCCCCATCTTTTGGTTGTGAAGTAGTTGGAATACTTTGAAATGGATTCCATCCATAAGCCAATGGATTATTTGTGTGCGGTGCAATGTATGTGGTTTGAGCCACTCCAATTGAGACTAGAGTCTGGAAAATAGGAGCAGGTATCCCTCTGCTAAAACGCAAAAAGGGAGAGCTCATGAATGGGGCAGAAAGTGGAGTTTGGAAACCCTGACTGTAAGAGTTAGTATTTCCAAACTCCATCCCCACATATGCAGGTCTAGGGCCTACATAAGGAGTGGATGGGGGCATATGCCCCCCATTCCATGGGAAACCCTAGACAAATGAAGAGGATCAAATAGGACCACTTTGAGAAGTGTGTGCAAAAGAGGGAGAAGCAAAAGGTGCACTGGGAATACCAGTGACCAGCCCACTAGAAGGGCCTACTACATTCGTGGAAGCCAGTGGTTGGACCACCTGACTATTTGGAGTTAAATGGGTAGCAGGTATATTTGTTCTAGGAGTACCAAACGGGGGAGGTGGCACTCCTATAGCTGAAATGGAGGAAATGGGGGTAGATGGACTCTCTCCCTATCTAGCCATAAGTCTTCTCATGGGAACACCAATCACAGGTGAATCAAATGGAATAACTTGGATGATCACAGGATCGTTTAAGTTAGTAAGAGGTGAATTAAAGTTTCTTGCAAACTCGTCAGCCTACAAGTCTTATGTCTCTACTACGATTGTATCAACCTGGTTTTTCTTAAGTTTTGGTTCACCTGGAACTTCACTGATTCCTTTTGGTTCAAAAGAATCGTCTGTATCTAATCTCCGCCTTTGAGGGGGAGGTGGAGGCTCGACTCTAGCAGCTGGAGGAAGGTTTTGCAACCTTCTTGACCTTTTGAGAGGTTGGTCCTCCATGGTTAAAAATTGAATCTTCACACACCCTAAGGTCGACTAAACACAAACAAACCACATAGTGTTCACTACAAAATTTCCTAAATCCAAAGCAGACACAAAGGGTATAAGATATTCTTTCCAAAAGAAAGCTGAGAGACAATTACTTGGCATCCCTGTAGACGTTCTTAGGCACAAGATGAGGAATCACCCAACCACCCTCCCACACCTTCTACCAGTGTTACCTTCCAATCTTGTCCAAGGTCAACCAGAAATAGCCTTTTGGTGTACTTGTCACATGTACCCTAGATGTCAAAGAGACTACAGACTACCACAACTATACTGACAGTCTGTGGGGACAGCCGCAAGCCTAATTCGTATGCATGGGCAGGGCAGCAAATCCTAAAACCCTGTCAACACTGGCACCACATGGAGCCCAAGAGGTGGTATTGACAGAAGTCCCCAAATGTGCAAAAATCCTGGTCTACGCTTTGACAAGGAATCAGAGGGTTATCTCCTCAGTCCAACTCTCCACGCGACCTCATGCTTAACTCCTGTTTGAGAGGATCTTCCCAAATACACTCAACATAGAAGAGGATTTACCTATTGATTGGCCAACTACGTCTGAAATCAAATACTTGTGGAGAGTTGAAACTCCCTAATCCACAAGTCTAGCCTAAGCTAGTTGGTGTAGGAGCCTAAAAAATAAAACTTACTAATAATTTTTTAATTATATCGTTTATTTTAAAAGGCTATTTTTAGTCAGAGGCAAATGGCCTGAAACTAATGTGGTGTTATAGACTCGATAAGAAAAAGAAAAATGATGTATAAAGCAAATTTCAAATTAAATTGTGACTACTTAAACCAAATTTATTTTCTTTTTTGTAAATAGAAGCTAATGAATTTATAACTAAGCGAGAGAAAACTAAGACTTATTTTTTTATAATTTTATAATTTTTATTTGAAAATACTGAAAAGAAACAACTAAATGCAACTAAACGCAAAAGTATAAAATGTTTTTCATCACTTTTCAAAGACTTCAAAAACTATAATGCAAGTTTTGAGCAAGTTCGAATAATCAAAGCATATAAAAAGTGAAATGAGGCATAAAGGACCTAAAGTGGCCTACTTCAACCAACATGAAGAAGACTTGGAAAAAACATAACTTGGAGAAACTATTGAACCCAAAGAGTCCACTAGATTCACAAAAGAAGAGTGACAAACTGACACCACAAGACGTAGCATAGAGTATAAAGCATCCACGACCTTGATCACTGACCTAGACAGAAGCACTCAAACCTACAAACCAAGCAGGAGGACCACCTACACTTCACAAATGAAAGAAATTCAAACAAAAATCTCAAAGGATTGATGAACAAGCAATTGGTGTGACACACAGACTTCAGACTCACAGAGTCATGCCATAAATAGAAGACTTCCAAACCTAAAAATCCAAAGAGACATGGACAATAAAACCCTATCCAAATTATAGACTGCTATAGGAAACACACAACTTTGTATGCAAGAAACCCGCATATGACACACGACTGTCTAGACAGCAAACCGCGTGTACAAGGTCACACATGCAAATGTGCATGAAGAGCTAAAAAAATTTCAAATAAAAAAGACTAGAAAATAATTCTGGGCATACTACACTGTAAATAAAAAAGTAAGACAAAAATAATCACACTTAGAATCAGAATCAGAACAAAGACTGGTAAAGGGACCTACATGATGAACCCATAGCAGGCTGGACTCCCTAGTGGAGTCGCCAATTATGTTGTACAGAACAATACACCCTTTTAACCTAGGGTCTGGGGTTACCAACTTACTAATAGAATTGCAGACAATAAACTTTTACAGAAAATGAAATAGGAATAGGAAGAGAGTTTGGCTTGCCCGATTTATGATGCTTGATCCAAGCTTTGTCTTCTCCTACTTCGATATTCTCCAAGGCTTCTAGGGCTGCTTCTCTTCACCTGCAAAGAGCCAATTATTCAAGCAATATCTCATACATATATATACAATGGGTTAGATGAAATGCATATTAATAACATAATTGATATCATTCATTAATCAATATACATGAGAAAATCACAATACAAAGATTGGAAGAAGAATTCTCTTTATTAACAAAAAGTGAATAGGTGAGAATACAACCCCGCTTTTGACACAAGGACTCCTTTGCAACTGAGGATATTGAGTTCTGATGCTCCAAGACTCTGAAGGTATACCACCAGCATAACTTTTCTCTTCTAGAATTGATTGATTAGCCTCATTCAGAGGCCTCTATTTATACATTGGGAAATAGAGTGGGTTCAAAGGTTAGGATGGTTTATACTGTTGAGATAGTTATGGATTAAGGCCCAACTAATCTCATCTAATCATGTTATATTTTTAACATTTAAGCTAGCATTATCTTAGGATCTTTAACTAAGAGAATAACAAGCACAACAATAAAAAATAAGAGACAATAGACACAAATATTTTCCTCGAGGAAACCATAAAGGAGAAAACCCCACAACTTCCTCAGAGATAGAATCAACACCAAAAGTAAAACCCAAAAATAGTAAGATGATCTCCCGACAGCAGTAGTCTCTCTCTGTCTTGTCCCAGCTTCTTCTCTCTCTCAGTTATGCGCTACAACTGAGTGTGAGTGAAATGTGTGATAAATAGAGAGGCTCACTCTCTATTTATACTAATTCTCGACTTGACAATAACTCACTAGGGCCGAATTCTCTAGAAGAGTCTAATAACCCTAGGGCTCCACAACTGCAGGGACTTTACACCTTGTTCAATAAGGATGGTAACCCACTATGACTTTACATGACTTGTTTACATTATTGAATCTCCTAATAGGAACATCGGGGCATGAAATGACTCTATTACATTACAGATACTTCCCAGAATAAAAATCGGGGTACAATACATAAAATATACAAGTGAATACATTCCAAAGTTACAAATACATCAACACTCACTCTTAACTAGGAAGGTATTCTCTTGACAAAGTTTATCAGCACGGGTCTTCTTCTCTATATCATCTGGATTATCAAGTTATCTCCATCTTCAAGTCATCTTCAGCTTCAAGTCATATTCGTCTTCAAGTCATCTTCATTACTAGATATAAATCATCATTGGATCTAGATCATCACTAGATCTGGATCATCTCTAGATCTGGATCATCTCTGCTGGATCATCATCATAGGTGCTATCTCTCGATTCTTAACGTCATAGGAATTTCTATAGAGCCAGCCCTTTTTCATGCTGGTTGTAGGCCTAGCCTCTAGGTAGATCTTCTTCAGCACTTATATCTGACCCAAAGTCAGAATGGCCCACCCAACACTTACATCTGACCATGCGAGGAACACATCCAACATACATGTCAGAAAGGCACGCCCAACACTCACATCTGACCATGAGAGGAACCAATCCAGTCATCTATGTCAGAAAGGCCCAGCACTTACATTCGACCATGTGAGGAACCAATCCAACATATATGTTGAAAGGGATCTGCACTTACATCTGACCATGCGAGGAACCAATCCAGCATGTTAGAAGGGCTCTGCACTTACATCTGACCATGCAGGGAACCAATCCAGCATGTCAGAAGGGCTCTGCACTTACATTTGATCATGTGGGAACACATCCCACAGTTACATCAGAATGGCTCTACACTTACATCTGATCATGTGGGAACACATCCCACAGTCACATCAGAATGGCTCTTAGCTCTTGGTTAAGTATTCCTGGTAACTGACCAGGTGCCTCCATTCTCCCAGAGAATGGCCTTCAAAACTTATATCTAATCATGTGGGAACACATCCCTCAATCACATCAGAATGGATTTTCACTGATCATGTGGTAACACAACCCACAATCATATCAAAGCATCACTACACTTACATCTTGCCATGGAAGGAACCAATCCTCTCACCATGTTAGAATGGCTCACAGAATCATCACTTCCCCTTGGAAGGAAGCTCGATCTAGAGAACACCAAGCTTCTCCTTGAAGTACTCAAACTTCACTCTGGCCAATGGCTTGGTCAACACATCAACTATCTGCTCATTTGTTGCAACATACTGGAGATTTACTACTCCTCTCTGCACCATATCCCTGATATAGTGATATTTGATCTCGATATGCTTCGACTTGTCATGGAACACCAGGTTCTTCGACAACTTCACACAACTCTAGTTGTCGCAATATATACAAGTAGCATCCAATTGGAGATCAAACAAATCAGATAGTAGCTTCCTCATCCATACTGCCTCACAACTAGCTAAACAAGCTGCGACATACTCTGCTTCAGCTGTACTTAGTGCCACACAAGACTGTTTCCTAATAAACCAAGAGATCACACCCGATCCCATACTGAAGCAGCACCCTGAAGTGCTCTTCCTATCAATGGCACTGCCTACCCAATTTGAATCAACATAACCCTCTAGTTTAATCTTTTGATTCACCTCATACTTGATCCCATAATCAATTGTACCCTTTAGGTACCTCAGAATATGCTTTGCAGCAATCAAGTGAACATGTCTAAGATCTGTCCGGAATTGGCTCAATGTGTTCACAGCAAAGCAAATATCTGGTCTCGTATTCGTCAGGTACATCAAGGACCCAATCATCTAACGATACATCGTAGCATCAACTGTCTCTGATGAAGCATCACTCAGAAGCTTCAGGTTCGATGCCATAAGTGTGGTCATGGCTTTGTAGTCCATCATCCCGAATCTCTTCAGGATCTCTATTGCATACTTCCCTTATCCAAGGAATACTCCATCCACATTCTGCCACACCTCTATGCCTAGAAAATAGTGCATCATACCTAAGTCCTTCATCTCGAACTTGGCAGCAAGCTTCCTCTTTGTATCAGCAATCAACCCATCTTCACTTGTTACAAACATGTCATCTACATACAGTAGGGGTATCACTGGGTTCCCTTCTTCAACCTTGTAGTAAAGGTTGGACTCTTCTTTACTCTTGGTAAAGCCCAAACTGGATAGGAAGCCATCAATTCTTTTGTACCATGTCCTAGGTGCCTGTTTCAAACAGTACAGGGATTTCTTCAATTTACACACATGAGACTCCCTGTAATGTGTCTCAAAACCGAGTGGCTGCTCCACATACACTTCCTCTTCTACTACACCATTCAAGAAAGCAGTCTTGACATCCATTTGGTGTATCTTCCATTTCATTGCTGCAGCCAGAGCAAGTGCTGATCTGATGGAAGTGTATCTGGATATAGATGCAAAAGTCTCTTCATAATCTATCCTTTCTTTCTGGGAGAAGTCACGAGCCACAAATCTTGCTTTATGTTTCTCTATGCTACCATCAGCAACATGCTTGATCTTGTAGATTCATTTGGAAGTCACAATTGACTTCCCCTCTGGTCTTGGGATAACATCGTAGACATCATTCTTCATGATCGACTAGTACTCTTCGATCATAGCATCCTTCCATTCTTTCTTCATTGTCACTTCTTCATAGTTGGAAGGTTCTTTATCAATGAAGTCACACAACAATGCTATATAGCCAGATCATGACCTGGTTCTTTTCCTCTCTTTGTGTACTTCTTCTGGAACCCCATATCTTTCTGCACCTTGGATGGCCTCTTGTACCCATGAAGGTTTCCTTTTGTTAGGATTCTTCTCTTGGGGTGGATCTACAGGTTCCCGGGGTTCTTCTATTTCTCGATCTTCATTTTGATTTGCATCGTTCATAGTTGTATCTTCAATTCTGGGTACTTATGTTTCTTCAAAGTCTTCAATCAATCTCTTTCTCGATTTGTTGTAGGCTGAATATTCATCGAATGTTACATCTCTTCTTATGTCGATCTTCTTGAATCCTGGGAAGTATATTTTGTAAGCTTTCAAGATTTTAGATTATCCACAAATATACCCTTCTTTCCTTAAGGATCTAACTTTGTCCTCTTTTCTTTTGGAATGTGTATGTACACTGGACAACCGAATATTCTGAGATGGCTGAATTTTGGTTTCTTGCTAAAGAATACTTCTAAGGTGTCTTGTTCTTGAGTACTTTATGCGGAGTACGGTTCTGTACATACACAGTTGTTCTAGCAGCTTCTTCCCATAGATGCATAGGAAGATCTTGATCATGAAGCATTTCCCTTGCAGCTTCCATAATCGTTCTATTCTTTATTTCTACAACCCCATTCTGCTGTGGATTATATGGAGTGGTTAACTCTCTCTTAAACCCTAAATGTCTACATAGTTCTTTGAATTCATTTGATGTGAATTATCTGCCATTGTCTAATCAAAATGTCTTGATTTTCTTTTCTGTAAGATTCTCGATCATGGCTTTGAACTCTTTGAACTTGTTGAATACTTCATCCTTGTTTTTCAAGAAATATATCCATGTCTTCCTAGAAAATCATCAATGAAAGAAACACAGTATACATACCCGCTTAATGAGTTGGATGACACCGGAATGCATACATCGAAGTGAATGATTTCCAAGATTCCTTTTGCTTTGCTTTCACTACTTGGAAATGTCTTCTTTGTATTCTTTCCCTTCGCACATCCTTTCCAAAATCCTTCATGTTTTTCTTATATTTCTGGAAGTCCCTCGATAGCTTTGCTTGCAAGTGGTAGTGCTCTATAGTGTACATGTGCATGCCTTCTATGCCAAAGTTCATTTGGATCTACTGATTCATGAACCAAGGCTTGTTCTAGTTGGCCCTTCAATTTGTATAATCCTCCCTCGTGCTCTCCAATTACTATTGCATCGTCAATAGTCTTTCCTTTTGGCCACATGAGGACTTGGCCATCTACAAATGCAACCCTCATGCCTTTTGCATCCAATGCCGATATGGAGAAAAGATTCTTCTTTAGTCCTGGTACAAACAAGACATCCTTCATTTTCATAGACTTTCTAGAGTCTAGCTTATAGGAGGATTTACCACTACCTTTTATGGGATATTGGTAGTCATCCCAAAGTTTTACCTTATGGGGTGAATTATGTTTGGATAGTTTCACAAAGGATTCCTTGAATCTCGTTATGTGCTTGGAAGCCCCACTATCAATAAGCCAATCTTTGCTTCCATGTGTGACAGTTCCCATGAGGGCGGAGATCAAAACATATTCTTCATCACTTGAAGAGTCTTAATTTTCTTGTTTTACTCTTTTTCTGGGAGGATCATCATCCTATGCAGTGTGAGCATGATGTCTTCTTTTGTAGTTGTTCTTCTTTTTAGAACCATTCTTATTCATGGGACAATTTCTAGCAAAATGTCCTCTTTCATCACATGTATAGAATCTGAGTTTGGATAGACCCTTGTTTGTTTTTACAGAATTATCTTTCTAGTGAGAGTGCTTACCTTGGTGATGATGATTGTCCCTTCTACTTTTCTTGGAGTGTACTGTGAGAGATTGATCTTCATTTCCCATATTTTCTTCTCGAGCTACTATTCGAGATTCTTCTTGTGAGCATTCTTCCCACACTCTACTAAACTTGAATAGCTTCTTTCTAGCACAGATTCCTTGGATGAAGGAATTCGATGACCTAGGGAGGCCATTCAAGGTGGTGATCACAATTTCTGCATTCTGTACTTCTTCATCCACTGCTTCAAGTTTTTCTTTTATCTAGGAGACCCTTGTAAAGTATGGTTGTATAGTCTGTTCATTCTGGATCTTCACATTCTTCAACTGGTTTCTCAAAGTCATCTTTTGATTTATGTTCTTCCCTTCAAACAGTTTGGTCAGGGCATCAAACATAGCTTTAGGTTTCTTTAAGGAGGACACCTGTGGTATGAGGTGATCCTTGATTGAATCAATAATAATCCTCTTAGCCATGACCAATTTATTCTTGTGTAAGGCTTTAGCCTCATCTGCCTCTGGAACTGGAACCTCTTCAGTGATGTAAGAGTCCAACTCATTTTCTTCTAGGACTAGGGAGATCCTATACTTCCAAGATCAGAAGTTATCAGCTCCCTCAAGCTTTTCATAAATCCTAGTATGATGAGACATCTTAAATGAGAACCTTAAATGGAAATACAAAAGATTTAGATATTACCAGGTCAAGATGTCGGAACTGGATCTAGAGATGAATTTCTATAGAGTTGGTTCAGGAGCAGATTAGGGTTTGATTTTCTCGGAGTTCTGTCCAACCAAAAACTTTGAGCTTGATATCTAAACTTCAATTTTGGGGAGGAGATCAATCCAGGCCTAGGCTCACTCAAAAATTCCTCTTCTATGGAAAGCCCTAATTTTCGACAGCAGTGTCGGGTAAAAAATTGAAAATGCTCAGAATCAAATTTTGCTTCGACAGAAAGATGTGCCCTAGAGAGGAGAGTCAGCCCAACCTCCTTTTGCTGAAAATCTATGGAGAGAGATCCAAAAAGTAGGAAGCCCTAGTTTCCATAGTTGCACAGTGTCTTCTTCTTAGGTTAGCTTTGATACCATGTTATATTTTTAACATTTATGCTAGCATTATCTTAGGATATTTAACTGAGAGAATAACAAGCACAACAATCAAACATAAGAGACAATAGACACAAATATTTTCCTTGGTGAAACCATAAAAGAGAAAACCCCACAACTTCCTCAGAGATAGAATCGGCACCAAAAGTAAAACCCAAAAACAGTAAGATGATCTCCCAACAGTAGTAGTCTCTCTCTCTCTTGTCCTAGCTATTTCTCTCTCTTAGTTATGCGCTACAACTGAGTTTGAGTGAAATGTGTGATAAATAGAGAGGCTCACTCTCTATTTATACTAATTCCCAACTTGTCAATAACTCACTAGGGCCGACTTCTCTAGGAGAGTCTAATAACTCTAGGGACCCACAACTATGGGGACTTTACCCCTTGATCAATAAGGAGGGTTACCCACTATGAATTTATATGACTTGTTTACATTATTGAATCTCATGATAGGAACATCGGGGCATGACATGACTCAATTACATTACAGATACTTCTCGGAATAAACATCGAGGTACAATACATAAAATATACAAGTGAATACATTCCGAAGTTACAAATACATCAACAAATCACGATTTATATTTTATAATGTCGAATTAAGGTATACGCGAGTGTTTATATAAGCAAGGTGTGTGTGACATTCTTGTTGCTAAAAGTAAAGTCACGTGTTGAATGTACATGCGGGTTGAAATGCAGATAGTCGCATGTGACACGCAAGTTGCAATGCAAATAGGAGTGTGTGCAACCCTAAACTCAGAATAAAAATATATCAGGCTGGTCTGGAGATCATGCATCAATGGTCATGCACATCTATAATGTTTTGGCCACTTCAATCCTATTTTTCCTTTTGTGTCCCGACATAGTGGATGTCAGTACTCGGACGAAGAAGTTCCATTTAGGTTGATAACATATAGACATATATGTCTCAGGTGGTTTGCCACTTTTTTGAGAAAATTTTGTTTTGCTATGGATCATTGTTGTGGTATGTTTGATGGAAATACAATCTTCCATCTTTATTTAGAGTTTAAGCATACAGGTTTTTGGAGTCCAACATATGATATATCGTTTTTTGGATTATCTGCGTAGTGTAAGTCATTAATCTATGACCCATTATCCATTAGTATAGTCATAAATGACTAATTTCTCATGGTTTTCAGTAGTCCACTTAACACTCATTGCAACGGGTGATGCTCACAGGTGTGAAGAAGTGGGATTGATACTAGCAAAATGAATTACACTGCATTAATCACCACTTCTGGGGCTTGCACCCAGTAACCAGGACTTCCTAGTAGGTGACCCATCCAAGAACTCTTCTAGATCAAGCACACTTAACTGTGGAGTGTTCCCCATATCCAAGTCCACTTAACTTGCTACCCCATTTGCAAAACCTTATCTAGTATTGTTCCTTATGAACTATTCAGTTAGAGTTCCCTTAACTCTTTTTTTATTTAGAGTTGTTTTCCTTATTTTTTGAGTGGTTTTTAGTTGCTTGGCCTTCATTTTATGACCAATGTATTAAGCCGACGACCAAGGTGCATATGATCATGTTGGGGAATATGTTTCCCAAGAGGGGCCAATATGATTTCCATAACTTGATCACTTATTTATTTTCCATCGAGAATGATAACACATTTTATATGGTACCATACCCATATAGAGGGTTGGATTGGAAAGGATGTCCAAACATCCTATTTACCGTGAATGAGCCACCATATTGTAGAGGTAATATTATATTTATGTTTTGATTAATCTAGTTTCATTTTTTTTCAATGTGGTTCACAAACCCTCCAGGGGGATGCTACGTCCACGAGAAGATATCAAGGGGATCCCACCCGAAGGGGCCTCACCCCTGGCTCTGATTACAGAGCTAATCCAATGGGGAAATTAAGTGAGGCCCTTATATATCGATGTATAGCCACCTGAGGGTTTGACCCCAAGAACTTCTGCTCACAACTTACAACACTCAACCACTTGAGCTAGCCCACCGGGCTAGTTTCGATTTATTGTCTACTTTAATGCGTATGTAATTTATTATAATTTTTTCTTTGCATTATTTAATTCAATTATCTAATTATTGTTATCTAAAATTTTACAGATATTGTCACTTATGTTGGGGACGTGTCTCCCCAACCTGATGAGAAGATGGTAGAGGCAAAGGATCTACCATAGTTATAGAGGCCTGGCCTGCGACGTGGGATGGATGCTAAATTTTAGCCAGGAGATGGTAGATCAATTGTTTGGGTTGTTGAATCGATAAGGAGTGCATCATGTTCATCCCAACATGATCATGAGAGACCCAAACCTTATTTATATTTGGAGGAGACTCCCATGTGTTATGACATCGCTAATGTGTATCGTGCGTGTTTCCAAGCTAATACAAAGGTGGAAACCAATTGAAAGCACTAGATATGATTCATCTAATGAGGGTGGTGATATTCCTCCTCCTGCTCCTCCTCCTCCACAAGTCACCTGACCACCCTCTCCTCCTCCATAAGATACCACCCTCTTCTCCACCACAAGACGCTTGGCCACCCTCTCCTCCACCACAATTCGTTCAACCACCTTAATCTCTTGCTCACCCAGTTGACCCACCATAGGTTGTCTGACCATGCTATCCCACTTACCTAGTTGACCCACCACAGGTCAACCGACGCTCTTCTCCTCACGCAGTCATCCCACCACCCTCTCATTGTCACCTAGTTAAGCCACCACTGTCTCATCCTCATCTAGTTGAGCCACACCCCCTCCTAGTACATTACTACCCAATACTTTTTTGTATACAATGAGTGCCTTGTGTTGTATAGATCACCATGGAGATATATCTTAGCTATTTTATTATGCATTTGTACCTAACAGAGGTGTTGATGCCTCTGGATTTACTGGCGGAGGTAATGATGCCTCTGGATCGGCGGTGGACTTGCTATATCATAGCAGTTATTGAGCATATGTATATATATGACTTTTATATTTGTCTTGAGATGTATATTTGTCATACTATGATTTTCATATTATTGTTCATATATATTATTCTTGTTTCATATCAGTTTATGTTGATGTTGATGTATATCATGTTGAAGACATCGTTCATGTATATTTTTAGCATTTCATGTTATGTTGATGTGATTTGATTTATAAAATATACTGTTTGTCAGTGATGTAAATTAGAGATGCAATATAATGTTCATCTGTAGTTAAAGATCATTTAATGTCATTATACGATAACTAACTGATTTTTTATTTGAATTATTTAGATGATTAACTGGTGAAGGTATGATTTTACTATGTTAATAGTTTATTTTGACAATATCTAATATTTTATTTAAAATAGTCTAAAATTTATAGTACGAAAATTTATATAAATTTTAAATCATAATTTATTTTGGTTTCGACATGTCTTAAATGTATGTATTTTTTTAAGGTTGATTAAGTGTGAATTTAATGTTCATTAAAAATATGATGTGAAAGAATAGTAACAATTTTCTTTAAAATGTTTTCAATGTTTTTGTGTCAATTTTTACTTTATCTTTTGTTAAAAATTGTTCTCTTTCATATAAAAAACATATGGGTCAAAAAATGAATAATTTGGTCATTGTCTTGTCATAGTAAAGTTTCAAATAGTATGAGTTATTGACATTGGATGATATTATTATAATTCCACTCTTATATTAATAAGAGCCACATGGGGGCATGCCCCTTCTCTTTTGAAGGACGTGCATTTTCTAATTATGAATAAGAGATGTTGTTGATTGTTTTATTACAATGTGATTGAAACATAAAAAAAAATAGTAAAAATGATGTGAATTGTCTTATGCTTGCATATTAAGTCTCTAGTCATAGTCATACTTTTAATGCGAAAAGACCATTTTTTAAAGAACGTAATAAAACTTGTTTCTTTTAATTTTATTTTGTAGATTTTGTAATGTTTTAGGATTTTTTTTTTCAAAAAAAAATTACACCTCTTATTCAAAATAAAATGATGATTTTATAAAATTTTATGCCTCTTCAAATGAAAACACAATGGTTAAAGCATTCTAAATATACAATAATTTTGATCAAAACTATGTAGATTTTTTTCCATCCAAGTATGCACTTAATAAAACATTTTAAATTTGCAAATTTTATATCAAAATTATAAATATATAAATTGCATATTTTATCCTTAATTCCACGAATTTTAATTCAAGTATATAAATACCAACACATTTGACAAGTTATCCCATAAAATTTAATGTCCTACTTGAATTATTTACCATTATACTTGGTATCTATATTGATGATAAAAAATGAAGGAAATGAGCTACCAATTGATTTTATGAGATAAAGTCTTACAAATAATGTTCTCATTCCATTAGAGATAAAGACATATACTATATTAAAATATTCATCTAATTTTAAATTAGATTTATTGGAAACCAACACCACATGTATCTTTTTACCCTCTTGTAAAGTTGGTGATCTGAAGTCATAATAAGTTGAGAGGAAGTATATTTTTAATATTATGATTTCTTTTGAATTATAGATATCTAATAGACCAAGGACAATATACACATTTCCAATATATATTGTGAATTCTTTTTTATTCAAATTTCCAATATACGTTTTTATTATTATTGAACTCAACTATATACCAAATAGGATATACAAATTTTGAATAATATCCCAACATATGGAAACAGATCTGGGTACAATAATTGTAGTTATGTTGACTGTGTGAGCTTAAGATAAATAGAGCTACAGTTATGTATTAGAGTATGATGTGAATTTTCCTTCAAGGTGACAGGGTGGTGCAAGGTAGAGGATTGGTGTCTTCAACATCTTGACAAGGTGGTGCCTAGAGATTGTAAGTGGCTGCTTACATAGAGGATCGATGCCCTCAACACTTTGACAGGTGGGTTATTGAGAAACAATGGGGGTTGGTTCCTCCTTAAAGTGAGTACTTGTAAATCAATGGATTGGTGTCTCCTTTGTGTTAGTGCCCATAAACATTATAAATAGATAGGTGTCTATAAGAAAATATCTTATCTTATGTTTTTGAGTTTCCATTCAAAGTACTATGATTTTATGTGGATTATGACAAGGTTGATAATGTTACATGTTGAATNCCCCCCCCCCCCTCAATACCATTGTGTGTTATAAAAATTCAACCATGAAAACCTATAGCCAACCATGTGTCCATGATAAAATACCATAGAGAACGATATTGTTAGGTTTCATTAAGTTAGGGGTTAGTGGTTAGTTAAGGGGAGTAACATCAATCATAAATATCTATATGAAACCATGATAAACCGAGGCCCACCATTGTAAAATAAATATAAGCATATATAATAGGAATTTTAGCAGTTAGGGTGTTTATGGATTATTGCCACAATTAATTGACATATGAACAGAGATTCATATCATTATAATCTATAATTAAGCATGGTCACATTCAACCATGGGCATCTATAAACAACCAGGGGATTAATGAAATCAAGGTTAGCATTTGATTATGTTATATGGGTTAATAAGGTTATTTAAAGGTCATGGATTATGGTCAAGTAGGAATTTGTGGATATCAAGTAGGGATTTAGGCTTCATATTTTAGTAGCATGAGTCTTTGACATATTATTCCTACAATATACCATGGATAGATGAAGTCAACCATGATCAACATAGTTTTAACAATAGTTGACCATGTTTTTAATAATTTTAGTTCAAGAGTTTATGTTAAGCCCTAAATCGCGGTCCATTACCTGCTAAATACATCATTTTATATTAATGGTTTTATATTATTGATGTTCGCTTGAGTCCATTAGTGGTAATTGTACATCTTTCTCTCCTATGTATATCAAGGAGATATTTTCATTTGAATCATCTTGTCTTGTGCAATTAGTACATTATGTAAGGAGGTAGTACCCTCGAAGAGGTTTTCCAATCATTATTAAGGTGTTGATTACTCTTTCTTGTCTATTGATGCTCTTTTCATGCTCCTTTGGGGAATTTATTGCATAATATTTTGTATCAAAGCTTGGACACGTCCAAAATGAGTCATCTTGAAGTTTTCACTATACCTGATTTTTTACTATGTTACAGAAATCGAAACTCACAAGGGAGATAGAGGACATATTGAACTAATTTGGGTCCAAGTTTAAGATCTTGAATCATTATATGTTTGAAAGTATAACCTCGACAAGTTAGTATTTCTTACTAGCCCAAACACTAGTCTCAAACAAGTGTTGTAAGGAAAACTACTCTATATGGAGCATGCGAGATTCAAATTGACTGAAACTAGTTGCATCAGAAAAATGATGGAACACAGTATCTATGGTATAAATTTTAAAATTAGATCCTAAAAATTGAACATGTAGAAATCCAAACACTTTCGCTCTCCGAAAAGGTCAAAAATAACAAGCTTTGGGAAAATTACCATAAATTTTTATTGGAACATCATAATTAGGTCATACCTATGGCATTGTAGATAATACATCTCAGGATACTGCTAGAAAATATATTTCAAGCTCATAAGGGCCAAAATTTCAGAGTTACCTTAGTTGCAAGGTCAACCAACAAACCACATTCAAATCAAGGTTTTGAAAGGTATGCTATTTTAAAATTCGCATAATTTTTTATTGGAATATCTATTTTTAGCGATTAAAGAGTAATAAAGAATAAATATAAAATAATTATAGTAACATCATTGGAATCAAATGGAAAAAGTTGCATCAAAAAATGTTTCACCTAGTAAACCTCCTCAAAGTTCAACCTGGACTTATGAAGAAAATGAAGAATTCATACATGACTTGACCAAGCTGAGTGAAAATTTTGACGATGGAGTGAAAGAAAAGTGACATATACTCAATTTATAAACCAAAAAATGATATAGAGAATGAATTGAGAAATAATATAGAAAGGATGGTCAATAAAGAGGACCTCAAGATGATGGCTAACAAAGAGTATCTAGTAGAGATAGCCAATGAGATGGCTAGTAAACAAGATCTTCAAGAGTTGAAGGAACTGATGAATGATATAAAACATAGATTTATTCCTCATTTTCGTACTCAAGAAGAGGATAAGGATGAAAGAGGGACTTATTCAAGTCACATATTGAAAAAAATGAAAAACAATTAGAGAATAAGAGGTTCAAGTCCCCGAAATTTGATGATCCACTATATCATCATGGGTTCAACTCAGGACCAAGGAATTATTTCATTCCCAAGATTGACAAGAGAAATTTTGATGGAAATGATCAAATAACATGGGTACTCCAAATGGAGAATTTTCTTTATCTTCGACAAGTGCCAACTTTGCAAAAGGTAACTATAACATCTTTGTATTTAAATCCTGGTCAATTTTTCTGGTACCAATGGATTTGTGATGGTAAAAAGGGCTCTATTATATCTTGGCTATATTCATGGAGGAATTTATTGCACATTATGGGGATATTTAAGCAACACGTTCTTTATCCAGTTGATAAATCTCAAGTAAAAAGTTTCAATTGCAGAGCACATCAATCATTTTTCATAAGTTAATCCTTAGAGTGAAGAATATTCTAGAAGGTAATTTGTTGGATCTATTTATGGAAACTTTGAAGGATAACATTCAACATGAGGTGTGTCTCTTCAAACCAACTTCCTTAGAGAAGGATTTCATGTTGGCAAGGAAGGTTGAAGTAAAACATGACAATGGTTACTAAAAGGACCGCCTCTAAAACCTATAGAGAGAATAATGTTCCTTTTTATAACCCACCTCAACCTACAAGGTTGACACCTCAAAAAATGGATGAAATAAGAGAAAAAAATTCTATACTTTAATTGTGAAATCAAGTATAGTAAGGGACATAAGTGTGGTGAGAATAAATTATTCTACATAGGTTGTGAAGAGGAAGAAGAAAAAGAACATGAACCATCACAAGATGAAGAAATATAAGAGATTACTCCCACCATATTTTGTCATGCATTGCCTGGAATTAGCACTCTTCAAACACTCAAGACCAAAGGATATATAAAAAAGGAAAAGGTAATAATGTTGCTTGATTCTAGTAGTACTCATAATTTCATTCACTATAAATTAACCAAATATCTCAATTGGTTTATATATATAGCACCAGAGTTTCAAGTAATGATTGCATATGGAGGAACTATCAATTGCTTCGGGAAATTCCATAATATCAATATTAATATGGGGGAATATGTATTGAATAGTCAAATGGTTTCTATCCCAATGGGTGGTGTGAATGTTTTCTTAGGGGTTCAATGGTTACAATCATTGGGAATAGTGGCTTTTAATTTTTAAGAACGTTTCATAAAATTTTCTTGGGAAGAAAAAATAATTTGAGCTAAGGGGCATCATAGGGAAACCATGCAAGGTGATAAGCTCTAAGAGAATGAAAAAATTATTAAAAAAGGTACATCGGGGTGTAATTGCATAGTTATGCTCAATAGGGGTTCACACATCTAAGCCTCATATTCCCCTAGATCTCTAAAGGGTCATTGATAAGCATTCCAGGGTATTTGAAGATATTCAAAAAGGTATTCTACCTACTTGATATCTTGATCATGTTATTCACTTGATTCTAGCAAGTGTTCCTCCTAAAATTATACATTATAGATACACCTATGGCCAGAAGAGCGAAATTTAGCATATGGTTGAAGAAATGTTAGAGGTTGACATAATTAGACCTAGAAAAAGTTCTTACTCTACACCAATGATAATGGAACATAAGAAGGATATATAATGACATATGTGTCCATATTATAGAGAGATCAACAAGATCGCCACTAAAATAAAGTTTCCCATTCCAGTCATTGATGAATTGTTAGATGAACTACATAGACCAATTTACTTCACAAAGTTGGATATTCATCTGGGGTATCATCATATTAGAATGAAGGAAGAAAACATCCCAAAAATAACATTCAAAACTCATGAAGGTCATAATGAATTTCTAGCCATGCCTTTTGGCCTTACGAATGGTGCACCTTCCACATTTCAAGGTTTGATGAATTCCATTTTCAAGCCCTTCCTTAGAAAATTTATGTTAGTATTTTTTGATGATATACTAATCTATAGAAATTCTTGGGAAGAACATGTTCAACATTTTTACATGGTTCTGCAACTACTAAAGGAGAAACAACTATATGCAAAACCTTCCAAATGCTTCTTTGGGGTAAAGGAGGTCAAAGTATTGTAACTTTGGAATATATTCCAGATGTATTGAATGTGTTCCTCCTTCAAGAGATGAGTTTGGTCTTGTAAGAGTCATTGAAAGAATCAATGTAAACCTCTGAATGTAATTCAAGTCAATAGTACCCAAGTGTTAATATAATAAATGTTATTTTTGGTGTCTTGCTAGACAAGTCGGCCCAGTCAGTTAGACAAGTCAGCCAAGTCAGTTAGAAAATTCGGCCCTGTTAGGTTAGAGGTAAAGTCAACTAAAGAATATAAATAGGGTGGCACTACCCTTCATTTGTACTCACTCACTCAATATTTTTTGCAAGAGAGAGAAATATTAGTGCACCAGAAAGAAGAGAGAAGCAATTGTTTGGGTTTTACATTGCTCTGGTTGACTTCTATACTAAGGAATTTTTGCGGGGTTTCTCCCTTGTGGTTTCCCAGAAGAAAATATTTGTGTTCTTGTGTTCTTATGTTTTTGTGCTTGTTTTTCTTTTAGTGATCTTACTAGTGATAATTTGTTTTAAGATACCATCTAAGCACATTAAGAAAACTTAACATGGTATCAGAGCCACCCTAAAAGGAAACAATGCATAGTTAGGGTTTGTTACTAAGAACAAATCCCTAGAGAGATCAGCCAAAAAAAATGGCTCTCTCAACTCGCCCCTAAAGAGCATGTCTTTTTGTAAAGACAAAACTTGATTCCAAGAAGTTTCATTTTTGGACCAGTCACTGTTGTCAGGACAAACTAGGGATTCAGTTTTCCTAAGACTCCATCACCAATCTCAAAAAAAGCAAGATACAGTATATCTCTCCCTAGGGAGGCACATCTTCTCCATCACTCAGCTCTATCATTGATACCAAATGAAAATTAGGGTTTATGCATCAAACCCTAGGTCATCCAGAAGGAGGTAATTCAGAAGCTCTTTTCTTCAAGTAAGTACTAATCCTCCTTATTTAGTTTGAAATTCTCATTCTATTAAATATGAAAAATAATACCAAGATAGATGAAAATCTTGAAGGTGTTGAAAACTTCAGAGCATGGAAGTATAGGATCATGCTCATCGTACAAGAGAATGATCTAGATGGATTCATAAAGGGGGAAGTAAAAGAACCAGAATAAGTTGAAGCCAAGACCAATTATAATAAGGATACGATCATAGCTAAAAGGATCATAAATGAGTCCATTAAAAATAACTTGATTCCTCAAATATCCTCGAGGGAGACTCCAAAATATATGTTTGATGCTCTATCTGGTTTATTTGAAGGAAGAAACATTAATAGGAAGCTGACCCTGAGGAATCACCTCAAAAGTGTAAGAGATCAAAAGTCAGAGACAATGCAGTATTACTTTACAAGAGTAGCTCAAATCAAGGATCAGTTAGAATCCATTGGAGATATGGTTGAAGAAGCAAAAGTTGTGATGACAACCTTAAATGGTCTTCCAAGATATTGGGATGGCATACCTTAAATGGTCTTCCAAGAGATTGGGATGGCATACCTTAAATGGTCTTCCTACAACATTACATGGTCTCTCCAACATTCATTATACTAGCTTATATAGTCATGCTATTAGTGCAAGCCCAATTCTGTAGTTTACAATATTCTCATGAAATCCTTTGCAAAGGTAGGGGATGTAAATGAAGCTTGTCAACTTTTCAAGAGAATGGTAGCAAAGGGAATATCATACACTATTTTCATAGACAATGTTTTTATGGTGGATAGGATAGAAGAGGATTTTCATTTCTTGTAGAATCGAAGTCTAGTGTCTTAAAGGTTGGTCCACTCATATGTAATATCATCATTTGACTAGGCGAAGCTAGAAAGTTAGAGGAAATGCTAAAATATTTTGAGGAAATGGAGAACGATGATTATGTTCTAAACTTGTTTGTTTGCAATTACTTAATAGATCACATTGGAAAGGTTGATATGATGGAGGATGTAGGTTAGGTATATGCATAAATCCTTCCCAAGGGTTATTAACCTAATGTTTATGTAACCTACATTGTATAGATTCATGCATTTAGCATAATAGGTAGAATGGATCACGCATATTCAATATTTGAAGAGATGATAGCCAACAATTATGATCCAAATCCATTAACATATGGTATCTACTAAATCAAATTTTATTGGTGTTACACTTATAATTTGGATTCTCTTTAGGATGTTTCATTCTTGATTTCTCTAGAGTAATTATGGTGAGTATTTATCTCAATTTTTATTGGTGTTTATTTTTTCTGGAACTAGTTGTGCCAAGAGAAGTGAAACGCTTTATAGCATAGGTGGAGAAGACGTTGTTATACTTTCAACCTTAGTGTAATGCTCTTATTCTGTCAAAATGTGTGCACTTCTAGTTATTTATATTCACATGCAATATCTAGTTGATATGTCTTGTTGAAACAACTTTCAATAATAGGTGATTTTTTTGGATAAATAGTGTGTTTTTCTTTAGTCTATTAAGGTCACCCTCTACGATTTTTAGTTGTCTCTACACCCTATGTATCCCCATTTAGTTAGTGGCTTCGCAAGCCTTGGTTAAAGGACTTCCTCTTCCCCTCTTGAGTTACTTCCTTAGGAATTCCTCTTGGTACACATCAACTTGGAGTTGCCACTTCATAGGGTTGTCCATTTATTTGTTTTGAAGAAATGCACTTGTAAGGTATCTTTAGAAGTATAGTACAAATTGCATTAATTTACTATGTTGAATTTATTTTAATTTAGTTTACTCGGACATAATATGAAGGCCTCCAAGAAGGACATCCCAAGTGATGGAGAATGCGTGTAGGTAAAGTATGTTGTTGAGTTTGAGCTCAATGTTTTCCAGCCATAATTACAAAGATAAATTTAAAAGGAGATAGGGGTCTGAGAAAACGGTCCAAAGACTCATTCATACCAATTTGAAGGTATATCCATGCATAATATAGTACTAAAAAAATCCACAACTAGTGATGCAAAATTAACAAAATATGTCAAAAAAGGTGCATTTCTTGATGGGAAAAGGAAAACACACTATTGATGGGTGGTTCTATTTTCATGGAATTGCTGATCATGGTCATTGGATATTGGAAAACAAATTGAAAATGTTGTTCTAAGTTAAGTTTGTTGCATATGGAATTAACCATTTTATTGTTGGGTATCATAAAAATATAATGCTCATCAATGAACATCAATAGGATTAAAAATAATATAATTCCATTTCACCAAACACGATGACTTTAAAGCATATATATAATTATAGACACAAAGGATTCACATAAACTATGATATTTTATTTTACATCGAGGGAATTAAGTGGATTTTTAATTCAAAATTATATATTTGAGAAGAACCAAGCTTGCATCTTTGCAATTATCTATTTCACTTCTTTGTATTTCCTTTCACTATCTCATATAGCAACTCTATCAAGTTCACCAACAAATGTTTTTCTCCTGCTAGGACCCTATGTCGAAAAAATAAAGTGTGTATAACTAGATGATGTGTACGAGAACTTCTGAACGGCCATCCTTTCCAAGAAATTTATTCCACCCTCCAGGGTATGTCCAATTTCATCGTGCACTTGTTGGAAAGACAAAAGAAAGATGGTCCAACCCTAAACTGGTTGATGTCAATGTTTTTTTCAACTTATGTCCAACATATTCCATGCATTTTTATAGGAAGTAGCATCTGATTCTTCACCAATTAATTGCATAAGTGAATCAAAATCATCATGAATATGTTAAGATACTTTCTTGTCCATGAATCAAACTAAAATTAGTGGATTAATAATCCATTGAACCAGTAACATTATCATATACCTGCAAAGTGAGAAACAAAACTTCATTTAAATAGTAAAAGAGTGATAACAAACATTAAATATATAGAGACATTAAATGAATACCACAACAGGAACATCCAAGTCATTCAAAATTCCAAATCGATCATTTCATATATTTGGTAACAAAGCATTGCACCATATTATACCACAATGACTATTATTTACTTCTAATGATCTAATTAATATTTAATATGAAATACTTAAATCACCTACTAAAATCTTGTCTCACTGATTCTTGTTTCTAGATCTTGTGCCAACCTTTTGTTGTCCCTTATCATGCTAACCTTAATGACATGCTTGAAAAAATATCCAAATTTTCCCAATTGCAATCACATAAAGCAAATTTTGGATCTAATTCCCATATCATTATGATTTCTCAATATTGTGTTGACTTTGCACCCAAGCTATTGAAGGATATAAGTGGTGTAGCATCACATTATGATATAGAATAGGTTGTGCTCTTAGACATGAATTCAATTATATTTTATCTACCTTATAATTTCTATGGACACCATTTTTCTTTGCACATTTTTTCCATCAATAAAAAATGTGGACCATTGTTAACATTTGATGCACCAACCAATCCACTCAACGATGTGAAGTTGCTCATATTGAATTAAAAATATTTTTTAGGTGTGGATGGTATGGCTCTATAGCCCCATTTGTTTCTTGTATAGAGCTCTTTAACTCACAACAACATGTTTGCCCACATTTATGACAAACATCAAAGAACATTAGATGATAGTGAGCAAAAATTATAGCAAAAATATGAGACATGAAACTATAGCAGAAATTATGAAATTTGGAAGTATGTGAAATATGAAACTATAACAAAAATCTAAAATGTGTATCTCTAGTATAATTATGTGAAAATTGAAACTATAACAAATTATAGTATAGAGCTAAACATATTCTATCCAACCTTTGTGCTCCAAAGTACTAAACAAATGTAGTTTTAGCTTATGTGTCCTTTAGAAATTTTTCGTCATCCTCAAGTGAAAAATATGTATTTTTCTGGGCATACAAAATGTCACCTAAACACTTAAACATGCCATGCATTATGGTATCATATTTAAATCTCGTCACAATATTTTTAACCATGGATTTATGACATGCCAATTGCATAAGTAGACTTCACATTGCACATAGAAGTTATATAACATTAAAAATACTGGCCTACTTGTATATTGTGTCTTTGATGATTCATGCAACATTGCATTTTGAGAAATGGAAAAAAAAACCCTCATAACTATATGCACCTAGTTTTACCAATCTCAATTGTTGCATCATCTACCACAAATTCATTCACTTTCCATTCCAACATACCCATATGTACTTTAATAAGTAGCATTTCCATTCATTTGGAAATATTAAAGGTCATAGATATAGACATCAGAACCTTTGCCACAATAACGCCATTATGTTGGGAATCAAATGTTGATAATGTATCAAGTTGGAATTGCATACAAATAAATATGGTATTAATTGCATGCTTGGATCTTATAAATAACAAATGATAACAAGAATTATAGGGAAAATTTAGGGGATAAATTTAGCTGATGCTATAATTTTTGAGATATTTTTCCCAAAAATATTTTCCATTTTTTCAAATATTATTTGCCCAAATTCCATAGGATTAAATTTTGTTCCTCTAAAAATCTTCAAAATTATCCAAATATATATATATATAATTCTTAGAAATTTAAACTGTTTTTAAAAATACCGCCAAACATTTTATGCTTGGAGATTCGATAATTAGTAAGATTCGCCAAGGTTTCTACACTTTAAGAAAATTATGGATCCTTAAAATTTTCCCTCACAGAGAAAATACATAGCAATATATAAACTTCCTTTAAACCAACTTGTTTCGAATGTGGAGTCCAATGTTGATATACCATTGTGGTTGTATTTTCTAACCCATTCTATTTGTAGTGGTTGTTGAATGCATAAAATGAAGGGAGTGTGTCCCTCATCATCTATGTCCTTGTCAAACCTTGAGGAGTAGAATACTTTATCAGGATTTACAAATTTCCATATACGCACACTTTGAGCATCATTCTTGTCAAACATATATCAAGCATGCTTTAATCTCCTCTCTATATTGGCAATGTCAATACGAGTAAGAAAATTATTTATATCAAACTCAACTTTATATGATGTAACTTTTTATGCACTAATTCATCATGCTTGTGATGTACTCATTCCACTAGCACTCCCAACAACAAACATCTTTCAACCCATTGAAGCAGTTCCTTGCGAATATGGGTTGCATGGAATTCCCCTGTGCCTACAAAATCATCAACCTCATTTCCATTGCAAGGTTTACTTGCAATATCTATATGATTAATCTCAATATAAGAGATCAGGGCACGATCTACTTCCTTCTTGGGCAAGTTAACAGTAAAATAACATGTTCAACCACGTATTAAAGACTTATGACTTGTATGACTCCCTGTACTATTTTTAGTAATTTTTTATATATCATAAAGCAATGGATCAATCTCTCAATAATCCCCTAGCCCATATGAATACCAAAACCTAGAAGAAACAACAACATATTAACATTGAAAATTGAATTTAAAACAAAATTAATATTGCAAAACACTTCCACAAAATTGAACAAGTAGCAACAAAGCACTTGCAATATATATTCCAAAGGGGTGTCGATTCTACACTTTTTATTTCCAGCATGTTCATTTTCTTGATTTTATTTCCCGTTGAAACTTTTTTGAAAGCTCATTGGATAAAATAGTTTCTTGATTTCCCCAATAACAAACTCATTATATATATTTGATTTGATCCATGCAACATGGTTACCTCTAATCACACTCTAGTGAAAACCAAAAGAATAAAAGTTTTTTTGTTTTGTTTTTTGGATCCTGTTTGCAGGAGCTAGAAGTTCCCACCATTCTAAACACATCTACAAGATGTATAACATGATTTAGTTATGTATTTGTAAAATGAGATCTATAATAGTATTAAACCTAATTTTATTCTCCTAATGCAATAATTAAATGATCATTTTGTTTAGATGGATCAAATGATCATCTCTATATGGAAGCACCTTCTTTATATGTGCATTTACTAAAGCATCTTCCGCATATACAAAAGTTGCTTCCATCTATGTGCATATATGGAAGGCATTTCTGTGTATACACATATATGGAAGGTGCTTCCATGTATTTGCATACAGAAAGGAATATATGTGTATATACACATATACAAAAGTCCCTTTCATCTATACGCATATGGAAGGCACTTCTATGTATGCTTATATATGGAAGACACTTTCATCTATGTGCATATACATAAACCACTTCCATCCAAGTGCATCTACTGAAGCACCTTCCATGTGTGCACATATACTAAAGGCGCTTTCGTATGCACTATATGAAAGGTGCATATGTGCATGTGCATATACGAAAAGCACTTTCGTCTATGCACATAGACTAAAGGCCCTTGCAATTGCTAGTTTTAACTAGTCAACTAATTTTTTTATGATAGTAAATGCATAACAAAACAATTTGTTCTTTCCTTAAAGGTGAATAACACACCTGAAGTGAATATACTAGCTCTATTCATATCTAAATCAACAAACTCTTATAATTGGAAGTATATTTTGTATAAACCTAGTGTAGCCATTCTAAATTATTTCTTATATATCAGTTCTACTCTAGGTTTCAAATCTATATCTCCCATATGAATGGGAGACCTGGTATGTTTTCAAGAAATATGTCTAAAAATTTGTGTAGTATAGGGTACTAATGCACATTGAGTATCCTTCATCAAAATATATGTTCATATAATGGGTTAATAACTAGTTTGTTCCTCAAATTGAATCAAAGGAACCTAACTTGAGAGTACAAAGGTTAATATTGGTCATGCATATTCGATGATCCAATGACCATTATGTTAGTATAATAATGAAGAGTTATTTAATTCTCATCATCCTCATCATGGATATTAATTTTTTGGTTTAAATGGAAGCCTTTATTAAATTAAGTTAACAAAACATCAATTTTTTTTGGTTTTGGTGTGTTTTTAAATGTATTAATTTATTTAAATTTAAATTTAGATAAATATAACAACCAATCATGGGAGACAAAAATGTGATTTTATTAAATAGCAATAATACCTAACTTATATTTTTTATGAATAAACCCATGAGTGAATATTGTATCATTGTAATTCAACTTCATATTGAGTCCTGCCAGATATGACACATTTCGTGACAAGTAAGAGCTTCAGTGTTTTAGGATCTTCTTTTTTAACATCCGAAACCTTTCTTAAATTAATTGTTGCAATGAAATATATATTTGCAAACATTTTGTAATTTTGATTTTATGTATAGGAAAACATTTTTTTGTCTGTGTATATTTTAGAAGAGGCACACTTATCCCAGCTTGATCAAAATAATAATGCAATTTCTATGCTTCTACAATTAAAACAATGTTTATATGTTAATATAGTGAAAGTTTAACATCGGATATTTCAATGCTTAAAGTGTGGATAAATCAAAATTTACAAAAAAAACATTCACTCATTATGATGATTTCAAGGGTAATATCAAATCTACTAATTTAACATGATAATACGATATTTAAATACATCTATAAATTGATATTTATCACAAAACTAAGAATTGTATTTTTTAAATGTAGCCAATTTCAAGGCCCAAAATGACACTCAACGTTGGTTGCAACAAATTCAATTGGTAGCTATTGAATAATTATGTTTATTTGGATTGTAGTTGACCCAAGAAACTGATAAAATGCATTATCAACTTGTATGATCAAGAATATTTCATAGATGGAGGACATGTGGCAACTTAGACACATAGAAGCAACTAGTTGTGGAGAAAAAACCCCTAGGATTAGGAAAAATATCACAATGCCTACAATGGTATCATCTAGGGCATCTACAATATTTGTTTGAGATCCATCAATCTCTCTCTTCACAAAATCAAATTTATATAGTATGTTCTCAATCACATTCAACATTCAAAATATCTATCATAAATGTCATTGTGTTACCATGGTCAAAGGCCATGGGATCCTTTTCCCTTTCATTATCTCTCTATTTGGAATAACTCTCCAAAACCTTGCACTTTTTCCTTTATCAGTGTGTTGTTGTAATGATCCATGATTATTGACCTTCTTCATCCATCCACACTTTGATATGTTTGTCCACAACACCATTGTGAATTTTCCACATGTTCAACAATGATACATCTTGGAACCACCAATTCGCCTATATTATCCATAGTAAAATGTATCCTTATTGTCTTCACATTTATCTCATCGTCGCAACCTCAGTGAACCTGGGTCAATTTCCTATTTAGTAATGTCAACCTCTAAATATATATGTTTAGATTCTTTTATATATCTTTTCTCATTGTATATTGGAACTACCCTACACTATTTATGTATAGCCCTTTGTTAGATTTTCTTAATATCTAATTAGATTATCTAGCATATTTATCTGAAAGAATAACAAGTACAACAAAATGCATACGATATAAAAGATACACAAGACATAAATATTTTCAGTGGGGAAACCATAAAGGAGAAAACCCAGCAAACTTTTTTAGAATAGTAAGATGATGAAAAGCAGTAATAAGAAACGTTCAACAACTATCTTTCTCTCCTCCTATGATTTTATCTCTCTCTTAAAACTCCTTAGAGAGTGTATGAGGTGTGTATAAATGAGGGAGAGCACCTTCCTATTTATACCCTTTCAAGTCACTGATAAAATATAAGGCTCGATCCTACATGTCATCTCACACGGGGCCCACCTCTCCTAGAGAGACCACAATTACATATTACATGATGTTACACTGGGGACTATTGCCCCGACTTACAATGGAGGTTGTGCCTCAAGGTCTAGACATAATTTAGACATCCTGTAAAGGGGTAACACACATCCCCAATGCGGGTACAACAACATACAATGATAATATACATCAGAATATCTTCTGAAGTTACAAATACATCAACACTCCCTCTTAAATAGGAAGGTATTCTCTCTACACAGTCATCAACACATCTGATCAAGTCTTCAAGCATCGTCATCATCATGGAATCATAAAGTCTTCATCATAGCTGCTGCTATCATCTTCTTATAATTTGATCATTGTCTCATACTACCTATCATAAGAAGTTTCTACAATGCCAACCCTTTTTCATGTTGGATGTAGGCTTAGCCATCTGTGAGGTCTTCATCATATCTGCAACCAAGCCATCAAGTAGGTACATCTTAGGACTTATTATATGCCTCTTGCAATACCTGCAACATCTCCCAGGTATGATTATATGCCACTACAAAACATGAAGGAGCATACCAGGACTGATTACATGCCTTGAAACACCTATGTACCCTACTATTACCTCATCATCTTTAGATCATCTCATTGCCACATGGAGCACAGCCTAGATACACATAACACAACACTTACATCCACTAGCATGGGAGGACAAGAATGCCACCATCCGGGAAAGGTTCAACATTTACATCAACGAACATAGGAGGACCTAGCCTGCCACCATGTCAAAAAATCTCTAGCACTTACATCAACGACCATGGGAGGAACTAGCCTACCACCATGTCGAAAAGGATCCAACACTTACATCATGACCATGGGAGGAACTAGCCTGCCACCATGTCAAAAAGGCTCCAGCACTTACATCAAAGACCATGGGAGGAACTAGCCTACCACCATGTCGAAAAGGCTCCAGCACTTACATCAACGACCATGGGAGGAACTATCATGCCACCATGTCAGAAAGGCTCCAACACTTATATCATGACCATTGGAGGAACTAACCTCCCAACATGTCAAAAAGGCTCATGTGTATCTGCGTCTTCCGAACTCATCACTTCCCCTTGGAAGAAACATCGATCTGAAGAACACCAAGCTTCTCTCTAAAGTAGTCAAACTTCACTCTGGCTAATGGCTTGGTCAATACATTGGCTATCTGCTTGTCCATCGCAACATATTGGAGCTTCACTGCTCCTCTCTGCCTCATATACCTGATATAGTGATACTTGATCTCGATATGCTTCGAATTGTCATGGAACACCGAGTTCTCAGACAACTTCACACAACTCTAGTTGTCGCAATATATACAAGTAGCATCCAACTAGAGATCAAACAAATCAGACAGTAGCTTCCTTATCCATACCACCTCACAACTAGCTGAACAAGTTGTGACATACTCTACTTCAGCTATAATCAGTGCCATGCAGGACTGCTTCCTACTAAACCAAGAGATCACACCTAATCCCATATTGAAGCAGCACCCCGAAGTGCTCTTCCTATCAATGACATTTCCTACCCAATCCGAATCTGCATAACCTTCTAGGTTAATATTTTGATCCGTATCATACTTGATCCCATAATTAACTGTACCCTTCAGGTACCTCAGAATATGCTTTGCAGCAATCGGGTGAACATGTCTCGGATTTGTCAAGAACTGTCTCAATGTGTTCACAACAAAGCAAATATCTGGTCTCGTATTCGTCAAGTACATCAAGGATCCAATCATATGATGATACATCATGGCATCCACCGACTCTAATGAAGCATCACTCAATAGCTTCAGGTTCGATTCCATAGGTGTGGCCATGGCCTTACATTCCATCATCCTGAACCTCTTCAGGGTCTCCACTGAATACTTCCCTTGTCCAAGGAAGATTCCATCTACACCCTGCCACACCTTCATGCCTAGAAAGTAGTGCATCATTCCTAAGTCCTTCAACTCAAACTCAGCAACTAGCTTCCTCCTTGCATCTTTAATGAGTTCCTCTTTTCCTGTCAGGAACTGGTCATCGACATATAACAAGAGCATCACTGGTCTTCCACCTTCAACCTTGAAGTAAAGGTTGGAATCCACTTTACTCTCAGTAAATCCTAGAGCCATCAGTAATTTGTCCATCCTATCATACCATGTCGAACCTGAGGATCTCCTGCAATCACTCCCTCTGAAGCGGAGCATCATTCTCCCTCTGCCTTTCGTACTCTATGTATTGAAACATTACGTAATTGAGTGACAAGTAGCTTCCTCTGCTACTAATATTCTATGTATCCATCTAGGGTCACTGGATACCAATATCCTCTATCTTGAACTTTGTTTAAAAGTTCTTCTCGCACCCATCTATGAGCTTTTCATCCTATATAGGATTTCTTCTTCAACCTTGTAGCAAAGGTTAAGATATTCATCACTCCAAGTGATCTCAATCTCCTTATGTAACTATATGTTCTATCCCATGGGTGCCTTTTGAGCTTGTACAAGGCCTTCTTTAATTTGCACACATGATTCTACCTGTCATGTGTCTCAACTCCCGGTGGATGCTCTACATATACTTCCTCCTTGACTACATCATTCAAGAATGTTATCTTTATGTCAGCTAATGTATATCCAATCTCATACCTATACGTATGGATATAATGGAAGTGTACCACTCAACTGGTGCAAATGTCTCTTTGTAGTCTGTGCCTTCTTTCTATGAGAAGCCTCGTGCTACGAATCTTGCCTTGTATCCCATGATGCTACCATCTACTGCATGTTGGATCTTATAGATCCATATGGAAGACACTACAGACTTCCCTTCAGGTCTCAAAACCGCATCCTAGAAATCATTCTTCTTGAACTGGTCTTCTTTTATCATAGTCTCCTTCTCTTTCTTCTTGGATACTTCTTCCTAGCTGGAAGGTTATGCATCAATGATGTCACTCAACAGTGTCACATAAATAGTGTGTGTTTGAGGAATCTTACTTTCTTTGGAAGTTTCATCATACTATTCTTCGTCTTGGGTTATTTCTCATGCCCAAGGTGGTCTTGATCTCTCGAGGTAGATCTATCGTTCTCTTTATATTCTTATGAAGCTCTTTCTTTCGCCATGGTGTCTTTAACTCGGGAAGCTTCAGGTTCCTCTTCTGAACTGTCATTACTTGTTATTTGGAATGATCTAAAAGTCAAGTTCAGTTGCATGATTAGAAACATAGAATAAATTCCAAAACATATTAATAATGAAAAATATATGTCACATAGCCATGCGACTATTTTATCCAATGCTACAACATTCATCCATATCATGTACACATACAATAACTTCTAGATGCATTTTACCCCATTTTTATTAAGAGTGTGTACTACTCCTAATATGCCAACAAAGAGGTTTCAATCTAGATAAGTAGTATTGACTTCTGACCCATTATGTGCAATTCAATAGTATAAATGAAAAATACTCAAACATCAACTAAATATAAACAAATGTATAACCAAACAATATCATGAAATGACAATTGAATACTTATCTTTATTTGTTTCATGGGAACACTCCTTCCTGATCCTTCAAATTCATTATCTTCTTCATTCATAACAACATCATTCCTTATCCAAATGCTAAGATGGATAAGAGGTTCTCCAAGAATTAAGCCCTTCATCTTCCTCATCACTTGAGGGATCTTCTTTGAATCGTGAGAGTTTGATCTTCAGTTGCTCCCATCTTCTCTTCTCTTATTATGAGTCAAGCTTCTTGTGTACACTCTTCCTAGAGTCTGCTGAAGTTAATCACTTCCTTTTGGAACAGTTTACTCAAATGAATGAATCCCATGATCTTGGGAGGCCATTCAAGGTGGTTATAACAATCTCTTATTCTTCTTCAATTGCTTCGTCATAGCATCAAACACTTCCTTTTGGTGTCATCAAGGATGGTACATGAGGGATGAGATGATCTTTAATAGAATCTGCAATGATTCTCTTGGATTTAACCTTAGCCTCATCTCCCTCTGGCTCTTATAAATTCTTTACTAAAATACTGATCCAATTCAATTTCTTCAATGATCACGGAGGTCTGATTTGAGGTGTCTGACCTGGTTTCGGAGCTGGCTTATCTATTGTTTGTCAAAGAAACCTTAATTTTTTCAAAATTGGAATTTAAAACTTCTGATTGGAAAGAAATTGGACTCTTCAAGGAAAGCTTTCCAATGTACTTCTCTTCTTAAAACAACGGTGGGAAGCTCCTAGAATAGTAAGCCCTAGTTTTCCAATTTCTTCTAGAGAAATGTCTGAAATTGATTCTACTGTATATCTGAAGTTTAGGATCCTTGTAATATGAAAATTATCACTGTGATATCCTGATAAGTCTTATTTCTAACCCCACAAGTTATATGATAAATGGATTCTCCACGTGGGACTTATTCATATTTCCCCAAGGTGACTGTTTTGGGGACTGTTCAACATAGTGAAATTGTACAGACTTCCACGTGTCATGGTTTCACATTCTGGGTCTGAAAAGCATACCACATAAACTAAAGTTTGTGCCCTACCTGCAACATCTTGTGAAATTTAATTTGGACCTTCCTAGCCCTAGATATAGCAAATATCCATAGGTCACATGTTTATGATTATATTATAGAGGAGGCGGGAACCCTGATTTGGAGGAACCATATCTTGTGAAGTATCGTGAATCTGAGGCTGAAACGTTTACACAAGGTACAACATGAATTTTTATTCAGCTTGTAAAAGTTTTGACTTTTGATACTTCTCCAATATCGTGTTATAGCAAAAGTTCTACAATTACTAAATTCAGTATTCTAGGGTTTTCAAGCATGAAACCCTAATTTCCAATAGTTTCCATTGTAGTTGTGTTTTGGCTGCACAGTGAAACTTCTATGATTCATAAATTACTACCACCAACAGATGCACCCTAGTGAGTAAAATTATCCTATTTATCCTTGCTTGATGATCTGTGGAGAGAACACCTTCAACTAGGAAGCCCTAGTTCCCGCAGCTGCACAGTGCCTTCTTTCAGAGAGGCTCTGATACCATGTTAGATTTTCTTAAGATATGATTAGATTATATAGGATCTTTATCTTAAAGAATAACAAGTACAATAAAATTCATAATAAATAAAAGATACACAAGACACCAATATTTTCATCGGGGAAACCATAAAGGAGAAAACCTCGCAAACTTCTTTAGAATAGTAAGATGATCAAAAGCAGTAATAAGAAATGTTCAACAACTATATTTCTCTCCTCCTATGACTCTCTCTCTCTCTTTCAAAACTCCTTAGAGAGTGTATGAGGTGTGTATAAATGAGGGAGAGTGCCTCCCTATTTATACCCTTTCAAGTCACTGACCAAATATAAGACTCGATCCTACATGTCATCTCACACGGGGCCCACCTCTCCTAGAGAGACCACAATTACATATTACATTATGTTACACTGGGGACTATTTCTCGGACTTAAAATGGAGGTTGTAACTCAAGGTATAGACAAAATTTAGACATCCAGTAAATGGGAAACACACATCCCCGATGGGGGTACAACAACATACAATGATAATATACATCAGAATATCTTCCGAAGTTACAAATACATCAACACCCTTACTCATTCCTCTCATTGAGATATTTTTTGCTTCCTTGTTTTCATGCTAATTATTGTATTCGCTTTGATAGTAATGCTCTTGCATCAAGGAGGAGGTGCACACGTTTCAATGTGGTTGATAGTGTTGGAGTATCCATCAAGGATTAGATTTATTTGGTAAGGTTTTGTTTTTTTCATTGTGAGGCAGTTATCGCTAGTTGGATGTTAGTTAGAGAGGAAGTGCTAAAATTGATGTTAGTTATAAAGGGAGTTTTAAAACTAGTACACCTAAACCAATTGATACACTTAATTGTTTTGCTTTATTTTTAAAGATGGTGGTGCTTCATATTTCTCCAAACCCTTAGCATTGCAATTATTCCATGTGATGGGAAAACTAATAAACTATTGTGTACATTTCCTCCCTCTCTATATAGTTTCTATTTTTTCCACTTATTTAACATATCCCATGTGATCATCCTATATCAATATTTTGTGATAACACAAGTGCAATCAACATCTCAAAAAATACTGTAATGCATTCCAAAACTAAACATATTCCTATAAAGTATCATTTTGTAAGAGAACAAATTGCTGAAATTGTTGTCAAACTGAAATATGTGGACACAAAGGAACAAATTGCAGACATATGCACAAAGCCACTTCCAAGAGAGACTTTTGAGTACCTTAGAAGGAAACTTGGAGTAATTTTTGTTCAACAATAACCTGCAACAAGGAAGAAAAACAAGTTCATGTGGAACCAGATGTAAAAAGAAAGTATATGTGATAGTATAATGTTTCTGGCATAGAAACAACAAGATGGAGCATGATCCCGAGGGAATTTGATTGCCAAATAAATCCCTTTTCCATTGATGTCAACGGGGGAGAATAAAGGAAAATCAAGGAAAATGAAGAAAGAGAATTAATATCAATACATGAAGAATTGACACTGAAGGCATGATCTACGCAAAAGAACAAAATAAAAGGCATGAACACACGGGGATCATTTTGCACACAAATGTAGAACTCATTTTCAGGGGGGGGTCATTATATTTCGGTGTTGATATCAATGCCAAAGGGGGATATTATTGAACCTTTGCAATGTAATTGATGTCAAAGGATGAACCAACCAGTTTGATGAAGGTGTGATGTCAAAAGATAAACTATCAAGTTTATTGAAGAAAGAATATGAGATTGATATCAGACATATGAGATGGATAACTTGAATTCAGAAGAAATGGAAGTGTATGAATCCATTAGGAAAAACCTCTCTATGTACAAATCTAGTTAGAAGAAATATATAGAGAATAAATGTGGAAGGTAAGGAAGTGTGCAAATCTCACCAAGACATGGGACATATATGTGCAAATACCACCAAGTCAATGGGCATTAGTGCAAAAAACCCCATTATCCAAGGATGATGGCAATGCAATATAAAATATGGAAGTTAGATTGATCAAGAAGCAAGTTGGTTGGAGCGTCATTGAGTAAAAGTAATTCCAACTTGTGGACACATCTCTTGAACTAGAAAGAGTATAAATAAGCAAGAGATGGAAGCATTGTTGTAAGCTTGTGGAGTGAATATTGAAGAAGAAAAGATATTCTGATTGGGAAAGATTCTAATTTTTTAGGTATCAACGACTCGTTGATTGCAAAAGAAGTTTATACAACAAATCCAAATTGTGCAAAAATGGAGGTGCATGAATTAGAAGGATACCCAAAATTAGGATGTGCAAAAAACATACACAGTGAATGACGCAGATTGCACAATCATAGAAGTAACAGAGTGTTGCAAAATCATAGATATCCAAAGATTGCAAGTTGGAGAATATTTAAAGAAAACACTGTCATAGATTGCATACTGTTGTGACATATATAATAGAAGGATAAGATGTATATAAGAGAAGATACAACGTCGCAAATTTTAAAGTCAAAAATAATAGATAAGGTAATTGCAAATTTTAGTTTTCTTTTGATACACAAATATTCTTATCAAGGAGGCAGGAAGGGGAAAGGAAAGGGATTCATAGCTTCCTTCCAGTTGGTGTTCGTAAACAATCAAAGAGTCATAGCTTCCTTCCAGTTGGAGATAGTAAAAAAATTAGGGATCCATAGCTTCCTTCCAGTTGGAGTTAGTAAAACAATCAGGGTGGTGTATCCTCCTTCTAGTCAGTGTTGGTAAATATAATTGGGAGTTGGTGCTTCCATTTGGTTTCAGTTGAAGAACAAAAATAGAGATCTCAGTCTTCAATAGTTTGGTTTCTGAACACTCTGAGTTGAAGCTTACGCAAAAGGGATGGATATCTGTTCAGGTTGGTGCCTAAAGTTCAAGAAGTCAATGCTTGCAGAGATAGAAGTCTTTACATGACAGTGCCTATAATAAACGGGTTGATACTTGCAAATTAGGTTGGCTCCTGAGTCAGTTTTTCTATCATAATTAGAGATTGTTATCTCTCACATGTGTAACATTTTTTATATGGATATACTTTTATGTAAAGTTATTTCTATGATTTTGTGTGCGATTGTGTCCTTTATTAGTTATGCATAAAAGTTTTTAAGGGTGCAAATTATGTTAAAGTGAAATAATAATATAATCTGAACCCCCCCTCAATATATAATAATTCCAAGAGTTACAAAAAAAAAGAGAAATTGACTTGTCTAATGACCTGGTGCCTGGAGTTGCCCTAGTTTCCAAAATAGCATATAGAATGAGTACACCTGAATTGAAGGAATTGCAAATGACACTAGAGGAGATGTTGTAGAAAAGACACATCAGACCAAGTGTGTCTCCTTGGGGAGCACCAATACTCTTTGCAAAGAAGAAAGAGGGAATGTTGATATTGTGTACTTACTTCAGGTAATTAGACAAAGTTATTATGAAGAACAAATACCCCTCTGGCTATAATTGATTACTTGTTTGACTAGTTTGAAAGAGTAAGGATTTACTCCATGATAGACATGAGATTAGGTTAGCATCGAGTGAAAATAAATGATGAATATATCAATAAAAGAACTTTCAGAATCTGATATGGTCCTTATGAGTTTGTAGCACTACCATTTGGATGATCAAATGCATCAAATATTTTTTTGTGATTAATGAATGGCATATTTAAATAGTTTTTGGATAAGTTTGACATTATATTTTTAGATGAAATTATTATCTATTCAAACTCAATGGAGGATCAAGAGGATCATTTGAGAGTAGTGTGTTAGGATTATTAATCCTCCCTTGACCATACTGTCTATTAGATTATTTAGCCTAACTTAGGAACCTTAATTAATTAATTGGGTCCACTAGTACCATTGGGTCCACTTGGCCAAATGGGTCCACCTATACCAGTTAATAGAGTGTACGGAACACTGCTAGAGGTTAATTGCCAATTATTGCATGTGCATGCATCAGTTTGGGCACCTCCTAAACCAATATTTACATTATAAGAGCAACTGGGAGTCTCAGCACCAACCTCCATTAGTTAGGTGGAGTTGGAACTAGTTACCCTCTAGTTACTTTTAGTTAGTTCACAATCAGTTAGCTAGCACTAGCAATGCATGGCTAATGCATGGTTGCGTGTGGAGCAGGCACCTTTTCCCACCTACCACACTCAGTTGCACTGAGTTAACTAGCTATCACTGATTGATTGAGTTGGTTGGACATCTGGGAGTTGATGTTGGACTCTAATATTGATTGAGACCCCATGAGTTAGATGGTTTGTATGTTCATTCTCCATTTACTACAAACAATATTAGAACCATCTTCTTGAATATCTAAATGGAATTCAAATTCTAATATTGTATCAAAGCCTTATCAGGCAAGTTTCATGCTTGTTTCTCCCCATCGAACATCAAAAGAAGTTGGATTTCCACAGAAGTCCCCTATGATGATTTTCTAGCTCTGGATTTATTCAGAGCAGCGGAGAGGGCATGACGGACCCTAAAAATATGTTCATGTCGAGAGGAAAAGAATGATTCTAACTTAGTTCGAGTGTTTTAGTTTTTGGTAATGATATTTTACAAGTTCAACTTCATATGGATTCGATCTTATCAATTCCTCTTCTTAATCCATCCACAAGATATTCAGAATGGAAGTTGAAGGTGATCACATCTCTGAAGAGGAAAGGTCACTATGAGGTATCTATGGGACTTGGTAAAGAGTCTTATGAATATGAGAATGACTGGATAAATGATGGTGATAGAGCTTATGGAACAATATGTGCGGCCTTTTGGAGGTCTCCAAGCTTGTGCTACCTTATTGATTTTGCAGAATACTCAAAGGATCTCTGGACAGAATTGGATAGAATATGTGGGAAGCACAATGAGGATCATTATAGCAATTTGGAGAGAAAATTCAGAACCACAAGAGTTATTTATTCAAAATTCTTGACCTCTACTCTGATGTTTTTTTTCAAGATGAAGAAGTAGTAGAAACTTCCTCATAGTCAATTCGAATTGAAGAAAGTTTCCTTGGAGTGACTCCTTCTCTTGGTGCTCCGAAAATGTATGAGATCTCTGATATCTCATCTACTCACATGGCTGATCCAAAAGAATACATTCGAATCTATTTTATTGAATAAAATCCCTCCTTCCATTATATGCAAAAATTCTCTTGTGATTCTCCTCTTATAAATTTTATGTATAGTTTACCAATGATTACTCCAGGAAAGGGAGAGGAATTTGATATTTATGTCTCTAATGATGTTTCTGGTGTGCAGATAAGTAATTTTTTGGATATTTTGAAAATAATATCATATTTTAGGAGTGATCCATTCACTCTCATTGATCTAGAGCTTCCAACAAATTCCTACATGATTGCATGCACCGATACTCAGGGTTTTGAAGAAGGAGAAAACTGTGCATCTACCATCTCGGTGGACAAAACTCTTGGATATGATATGAAATTTATTGGATATGATATGATATTATTTGGATATAATTTGATATTACTTGGTTCTAGGTTTCAAGTGCTTTTAGTACTGCTTGTAGTACTGCTTGTAGTTGTTCTCATAAATTTTGGTGTGAAGAATCAAGTACCAAAAATCTCTTTCAAAATTTATGCTGGGGATTTGATGTCAGTTTTCTCTCATGAGTTTGCTGATATTATATTTTGTAAATAATTTCATATTTTAGGAGTGATCCAAACACTCTCATTGATCTTGAGCTTCCAACAAATTCCTACATGATTGCATGCACCAATATTCAGAATTTTAAAGAAGGACAAAGTTGTGCATCTACCTTCTTGGTGGAGCAAAATTTTGGATCTGATATGGACTTATTTGGATGTGATATAATATTATTTGGATATTATCTGATATCACTTGGTTCAATATTTCAGGTTCATTAGCTTTCAGTACTACTTGTAGTTATTCTCACCAATTTTGGTGAGAAGAAACATGTACCGCAAGTCTCTTTCAAAATTGATGCCGAGGATTTGATTTCACTTCATAGTTTTGGATCTGATATGCACATAGTTAGATATGATTTATTTTATGATAGGATAATATTTGGTTCATATTTTAATATTCAAAAGCTTATAGTATTTCTTGTAACAAGTTTCATCAATTTTGGTGTGACAAATCAAGCACCGCAAGTCTCCTTCAATTTTGTTGTTGGGGATTCGATGTTAGTTCTCTCTTATGAATTTTCTGATATTAGATTTTGTGAATTATTGGTTATTGCTGAAGATATATCATATTATGGAGATCAATCATTCTCTCTCCATAGCCCCATGGATTCTCCACCAATCCATTTGATCACATTCTCATCTCCTCACAGAACTAGTAAAGTTGGAGACATTCTGCTTCCGCCTGAACATTTGCTCCTAACACTTGGGGATGATTTTACCACTCATGGTTTTCTGTTCAAGGCTGACATATATCAGGTTCTTGGGTGTTCCTCACATGGTTCAAATTCTCAAGAAATTTTTCTCTCTCATCAATTGATTTCAGCTGCTCTACATGGATCCAGTTTTCACCGTGCAGTTGTTTATATTGTTGATTCATTTGAGTAGATTGTTCTTCTTCCAAAGAGGAAGATTCCTCCAGAAATAAGAATTTGTTTGGATTTGGAGGTTCACCTGCACATAAGAACCAAGATACTGCATAGTGCTACAAACAGGCAGCAAAAATTTTCACAAGTTTTTTCAAAATTTGTATTCCTACTTATTTTGAAGGGGGGGGGGGGGGGGTTCCCAGGAGATTTTCCCATATTTCCTCAGTTGTATTAAGAAACATTTTTATTTCCTTTCTTTTAGATTGTATTTGGTTGACCTATGGTCTTGTTACCAGGGCCCAAATTTTTTCAAGTTAGGATGCAAGGGGGTGTTAGGATTATTAATCCTCCCTTGACCATACTATCTATTAGATTATTTAGCTTAACTTGGGAAGCTTAAATAATTAATTGGGTACACTAGTACCATTGGGTCCAATTGGCCTAATGGGGTCACCTATACCAGTTACTAGAGTGCTAGGAACACTGCTAGAGGTTAACTGCCACTTACTGCATGTGCATCCGTCAGTTTGGGCACCTCCTAGAACAATCCTTACATTTTAAGAGAAGGAATTAGTGTTGTACTTATGCAAAATGGGCATGTGGTTTGTTATTAATATAGAAGTTGAAGGAACATGAGAAAAAATATGTCACTTATGACTTAGATTTGGCTGCTATAGTGCATTCTTTTAAAATGTGGAGACATTGTCTCGTGTGAAAAAATGGAATTAAGAATATATCACAGTGGGAGGAAATATTTATTTGAGAAATAGACTTTAAATACAAGATAGACAAGGTGGCTAGAATTTATATGTGAGTTTGATTTTAATCAAACATATTAAAGGAAAAAAGAATAAGGTTGTAGATGAATTCACTAGAAGATCCATGAGGGCATCACTGACATACCAATATTATAACATGTTCGTTCATATTGGGGGTTATAAACACCCCAATACGTTGGGGTATTTTTTATTGCAAATATTTTCCATATGAAAATGGTTTTCATGGAGGGAACATAGGGAATGCACATGGTTTTCATGGTTTTCATGGGTTTACAGTGTTGGAGATGCAAATGGTTTTTGTAGAGGGAGCATAGGACATGCACAGGGTTTTCGTGGTTTTCGTGGGTTTGCATCATTGGAGGAGAACATTTTCTGGGGGTGGGGATTTTGCATGGTTTCGTTGTGTTACGGATGAGCATAGCTCTTCAGTTGGAACTGTGGCTTGAGTTTGCACTGTGGGTTCATTCACTATGGTACGGGTTACCTCAAGATCTATTCTTGTCTTGCCTCTGAGAGCACGGGATAGAACTAGGGACCTGCCTTGGAATCGAGATGGAAGTGAGAGAGGAAGTGAAAGAGATGGATGGAAAAATGTGGAGGAAGTCCTGATTTGATGTGACTAACCAACTATGGATTGAATTTGGGGAATTCCTTTTATATTGTGTAAGATATTGAAAATTTTGGGCTTAACCAGTCAAAACCGAGATTCAAGATCTGAAGTTGGTCAGTAGATAATCCTACTGCAATTGGGTTTTTATTTTAAGCCATCCCACCAAATAATTCCCAAAAGACTCTCCTCTACCAGAGAATCCATGAATTACGGGAAAACGTTGTAGCAGTAGGGATGGGAAAGAAAAATAATCATCCATTGGATTGCCTTCCTCTCCAATCAGTCTCCTTCTTAATTCTAAGAATATCTAAAGTATTGAATGAATTCCCTGGGGTCACCCTATAATACTAAATGACTTAAAATCCCAATGAATAATATTATTCAGAGAGATAACCCCTACCATGGTCTTTAGACACTCGAATAATAAGGGGAGTTCCATATGCAGAAGCAGTTCCAGTCCCAGCAGCTGAGGTGGCATAGTGACAGGCAAGATAAATAACAACAGAAGCGGTGGAAGATCCTTCACCTGCAGTAGTAGATTCAATTGTTTGCGGTGGAATATATTCAAGCGTTTGGGCCAGTAGAATAGACTGGTACATTTTCTGTCTATGTAACGATGGGTGTTTTCCAAGGTGGGATGGTTCGTGAGGTACCAAGGTAGAGGAGTTCAATATATCTACTCGAGTCTTCTTTTGACTAATTGAACTGAGCTATCCCATATCGAGAATACCTAAAATCAGAAGGTTTTCCTTTTTTTTTAAGCAATGTCATGTGAACAGAGAGGGTGGTTGGGCCGAGATCTTCCTAAGCACATTATCTCAATGTAATCTTGCAGAGATCCATGTTGGTAGTTGAGGAGGATCGAGATTCTTTTTAGGTGTTGTAGTGATGTATGTTTTAATTGTGTTTGTTCAAGATTCTGCACTGGAGTTCGTAGATGCTGTAATGATCTAATTTCTCAAGCTTCATTTCAGGTGTGATGATATAAGTGTTTTATTGATTATGTTTTAAGATTTTGTATCGGAATTCATATAGGCTGTAATGATTTGGTTATGTGATGTGTGCTAGTTTATAGATTATTTGTTTGTAAGTTTAGGTATTGATATTGGTACACTGAATTTTAACTTTCGTTAATTTGCTTGTTTGAATTTGACATAAATTGGATTAGGGGTAATTTTCCAGTGGTGGGTTTGAATCTGAAACTATAAGATACAAAGTATAAATGGTTATTTAGATGTTATCCACTGTGCCACACAATCTTAATGTTCTGTTGGTTTTACCTAGTTTTGCGTTTTAGCCATTAGATCGAGTTCATATATGTATGGTAGCACTAGAAAGAGTCTGATAAGTAAAAATGAAGCATAAAAAAACTGCTAATCTAGGTTTGGAAGCACATATGTTTACACTGAGACAAAAATAATTGATAAACAATGGGGCATAAATACTAGTGAAGGGATTTACATAGGCCTGTCACCTATTTTTACTATTTATTTCACCATAATGAGGTGCGTTGTGGCTCCTTATCTTGTGTGGTTATTGTGTCCCCACTGGCTAATAGGATTTACACAGGCCTACCACCCATTTTTACTGTTTATTTCACCATAATGAGGTGCATTGTGGCTCCTTATCTTGCATGGTTGTTGTGCTCCTTTTATCTCCAACGAAATGCCGATAAGGTTATCTCACTAGGAATTGCCTATTTCTGAATGTTTATTGTGATTTTGTCTAGAGTGGGGAGTTTGATTTGGGTTTACAAGTTTTGGATTAGATTGATTAGATTCAATGCAAAGAATAAGTCTTCAAAGGCCAAAATGCAGAAGGCAGAGTAAAGTGAATAGACATTGATGATTGAAAATTCATAAGTGGTTGATGCAGATGAATCGAGTGACTTAAGAATGTTGGGACATAATAGGCACGAAGTCAGGCTTGAGTCGAGACCTTAATCAGCTCAAATTCAAATTCAAAAGTAATGTGGGAATGTCAAAGGGTAAATGGGGGATTTTGACTCTCCTGTATAGTAGGAGTCCTCCAGGATGCCTCGTAAAATAGAAATTTCAAATTGATGGATCAAACTATCTTTCAGTATGGAAACCATAAGGTTATTCTCTATTTAATTTTTACATATTCATGTGAATTTTCTAGTCCATGGATTGTTTTACAATTTGTTGCTCCTCGTGCAAGGATAGTTGGATAAGCTAAAACTTTCTATATATTTTCGTTTTGAGTTTTTTGTGACACGAACATCAATTTTTTTTTTTAGGTTCATAAATTGCATACATGAGTGGTTATATTCCAGGTTCACTAGCTGCATTTTGATCTGTGTTAGTTGTTAGAATTGTTGGAATATAATCCGTTGGGATTGTATTTTGTAAATAAATAAAGGAAAATGAATAGTTATGTAGGAAGCTGAAAAGGCTGGGCACAATATGAAATTGAACCAACATTTGTAAATGTATAAATAAATGCTTTGGCTATGAAATAAATGAATTCAGAAGTTATTTACATAACAGTGGTATCAAAGCACCACCTGCCATAACTCCTGCCTGATTCGTTTCAGTCCTGCTGCACACCTACCTACTTGTTTCCAGTCTGCTCATTCATCTGCCCTTTCCTCAGTCTGCAAATCGCATGCATTGGTGCATGCGCTGGCTGCTCAAACGTTCATGAGTGATCAGATAGTACTGGTGAATGCCCTCTACGTGAAGGTTAGTGTGATTGTTGAATTAATCGAGTTGCGGTTTCGACTGGTGAATGGATCTGTGGAGATTGAAGTCGCATTACTATTGTTGTGACCGCTTTGAAGACTGCATGCATTGAGTGGAGGTAAATATTGTTGCAAAAATATTTTGTGACTGTTCGATTGCACAAACCCTAATTTTTTCCCAAATTCTTGTGCATGGAGTGTTTTCTGGAAAATTTCTGCAAATATTTTCATATGTAGGATATGGGTGCTACATATTGAAGGGCCGTGAGCCAATGTATTGGCTAACGTCGTGTGTCGAGGATTTTGGGAATGCTTTTAGGGTTTTTGTAGAACTTCGAACACAACCTGTTGTCTATTAATTCATTCATTTCCGCGGTATCTTCATTAATTTGATCCACGCCGAAGACAGAAACCATTGTGATCAATATGTCAAGGAATCCAAGCAAAATATGCGATCCTCGAAATTTGCATTTCATGCAGGATGAATATGAAGAGTCTGTAACTGCATCTTCTGGAAAATAAGCATTCAGGTTGTGTGATATAGCCTCTGTGTTGAAGATGGAAGTTGTATAACCTCACCTTGAAGCCCGAAGACATTGTGAATACTCAGTGCATGGAGGCAATTCATTCTATTGTTCATTGATGATACAAAAACCGTATTGTTTGACCTAATTATTATACATGTTGTGCGTTCATATGACCGTATTGTTTTACCTAACAGTGTTGCAGTGTTGACATTGTCTGCGTTGAGGATTGATGTGTTGAAGCTTAGAGTTGAGGATTGACCTCCTCATTCGCTTACTGTTGCAAGCTATCTTGTTTTGTCAGTGTTGGAGACTCACTGCCACAGGGTGGTGAAATGATCTGTTAGTTTTGAGAATCAACATTCAAAGTTTTATTGTTGCCGCAGCCTGTCCTCCACCTGCCATTGTTCACCTACCTATGACATAGAAATTCACTTGCCAACTCTAAGACTGATAGATGTGACGTGTTTCCTCGTTTTGTGATGGTTGAAAGATCGTGAAGATTGCTTTGGTGTATCGTGGAGACCATTGTAATGACTACTCTTGTATTATGTGCATGTGATGTTGTGTGGATACACAGACATGAATAAAAAGAAGGCATAAAGTGTGGTGTTCTCTTTCGTTGGACCTAAGAAAACCCTTATTCTTTTTGTTGCTGTGTCCACTCAAAGTGTAGTGAGCATGGAGTGACTGCGATCTCCCTTGCAAGAGCATTGGTGGATTGAGTCCGTGATTGAAGTCTGCAAGAAGTGCATTGAAGCCTGCAGATCATAAAATTTCAAGACTACTCTCTTTTGAAGAATGTGATTGCTCTTATTCCAAAGATCATTAGAGCTGCATACTGCTGGAGCGTGAACCAGAGAGCTGAGAAGACTGCTACGACCTCCAAGGTGACCGCTACTAAAGTTTGAAGTGCTGCATAATTGTGTATGGTCATTATGAAGTCTGTGCACTTACCATATAAATTGTACTGTTGCA
>LPNX011140726.1:4134-16819 GCA_001517045.1 Pseudotsuga menziesii | reverse complement strand
CTAATGACTATAAATAGACTGGATGGACTCCCGATTTAGACATGACTCCTAATTTAGACATATGACCAAATTTGTACAAGGGAGGATTAATAATCCTAACACAAAATTGTTTTAGTTTGATGTAAATACTATGGCAGTGACATATACCTGCATAGTAAAGAGAGCTCATTGAAGACATTGTTTCTAGTTAGTGTAGTTGTTATTCTACATAGACTGTATTGTAAAAAGTAGCAGATACTTAGACCTGCTTCTTTCATATAGCTGAGATCGTTGACTAGTGATGTTCAAAACCCTATATTTTGTGACAGTTCACAAACAATGGTATTTCCTTTGGCGTATTGCTGAGCAGTTCTTCTAGTGCTAAAAATTTTCTTATCAACTTATTGACAGCATATTAAGATTGTAAATCACCTTGGCAGAGGATGTAGACCTGCAAGGTTATTGATTTTCTATTATCTCATTCTCTTTGTCATATTAAGTTCATTATTGTAAATTACACTAGCAGTTGCAGAAGATGCAATCTATAACATCTGTAGTTGGTGCCACTCTCTCTGGCAAAGATCATCCCAAAGGAGAAAGCAGCAAGAGAGGCAGAGGAAGAAGAAACTTCAAAGGTAGAGGAGGCAGAAACAACTCTAGCAAAAGATCAGATTTGAAGTGCAAGCGTTGTGGAAAGACTGGACACACAACAGATCAGTGTTGGGCTTCGTGGGACTCCATCAAAGATAGACATAACCAGAAGAAAGATGACAATAAAAACCAAGATGCTAGTAAATCTTCTGATTCTGCTCATTGTATTGTTGCACATTGTAATCTTGGTATTAATGAAATGACTTCACTTTCATCTTACACAGAATGTTGGCTACTTGATACTGGTGCAACATCACACATGACTTTTAGAGAAGTCTGTTTTGAAGAACTTAATGAAACAATAAATGGCATAGTTTACTTTGCAGATAAGTCAAGTCTTAAACCAAAGGGAATGGGCACCATTCGGCTAAAGATGCCTGGATTCCCGGATTTCTTGTTCAAGAATGTTCTTTATCTTCCAGAGTTGCAGAGAAGCCTGCTGTCCTTGGTGGAGATTTGACAGCAAGGCCATTCCATCCACATGTTTGATGGAATCGTAGAAATAAGAAAGTCCTCTGACAACCAAGTCATCATGACTGGATACGAAGATGGGAAGCTGCTGAAGCTAAAGGGTTCATCTGCAAGAGTTCAAAACTATGCCTACCTCTCTCAGCATGGAGAAGGTAATTTGTCATCAAGTTTATTGTGGCATGCAAGATTTGGTCATTTGAATTATAACAGTCTTCGTTTGTTGAGAAAGAATGGTGTATTTGGTTTGCCCACCATTCCCAAAGATAAGAGCAAATGTGATGCATGTATATTAGGGAAACACAGTAAGCTGCCATTCCATGAATCTAATTTCAGAGCAAGTAGGAAATTAGAATTAGTGCATTCTGATTTATGTGGCCCAATGCCAACTCCTTCTGCTAATGGGAATAAGTATTTTATGACCTTTGTTGATGACTACTCAAGAATGTGCTGGATTTACTATTTAAAGACAAAATCAAAAGAATTTCAAACATTCAAATACTTTCATGCATTGATAGAAAAACAAGCACAATCTAAAATTGGTACACTTCGTACTGATAATGGGAAAGAATACACTTCAAATGCTTTTGAATATTATCTTCGCCAACATGGAATTGCACATCAGACTACATTTCCCTACAATCCTCAACAAAACGGTGTAGCAGAAAGAATGAACAGAACCATAATGAATATGTTACGCTCAATGATGTTTTTCAAGAATGTAAAACTAATGTTTTGGGGTGATGTAGTGAAATGTGCAGCCTATTTGAGAAACAAAAGTCCCTCAAATGCTCTTGATAACAAGACTCCACATGAAATGTGGTTTGTCCATCTCCCTTCAGTCAGGCATCTCAAAGTTTTTGGTTCCACCTGTTATGCCTTGATTCCAAAGGAGCAAAGAAACAAGCTTGGTGCTCGAAGTAGAAAATGCATTTTCCTGGGGTAGGAAGAATACTCCAAGGCATACTGTCTATATGATGAGGTAAACAAGAAGTTTGTTATTTCCAGAGATGTCATTTTTCTTGAAACTAATAAAAATGACCAGTCCATTGAGAGACAGCTTGATCATTTGGAAAAATATCCTCATACAAAGAAATATTCCGAAAATGAATATGAAATTCCAAACGTTGAAGGGGGGATTCCTATTCTGGATCAACCTTTGGAATTTCCATATGAAGCACCAACTCCCCCGCATGAAGAAGTTCCTGCTGCTTCACCTCAACAAGAGATTCAACTGGATGATGTGATTGAGAGAATTGGAAGACTCTCAATCAATGATGAAGCACCACCAGCTGATCAACTAGGACCATCATGGAATATTTCTAAATGGGCCACAAAGACACTTGAAAGTGTCCATCCGGATGAAGTTGGAAATACGGGAACGAGAAGTTCGAAAAGACATGAAGATGGAGGAGAAGCAGATAATTCAGGTGATGACATGGATGCATCATTTGATTGTGAATTTAATTTATCTGCTAACTTTGAACCAACTTCCTTTGAAGAAGCTTCTACTCGGGTTGAGTGGAAAGAAGCTATGCAGAATGAGTAGGATGCACTCATGAAGAACGGAACTTGGAAGCTGGTTGACCCTCCAGTTGGAACCAAACCAATTGGCTGCAAGTGGGTGTACAAGAACAAATACAGATCAGATGGCTCACTTGACAAGCACAAAACGAGGCTTGTAGCAAAAGGCTATGCACAGAAGGAAGGAATTGATATGAAGAAACGTTCTCTCCTACAGCAAAATGGGCTACCATCTGTACCTTACTCTCTTTGGCTACTCAGAATGGGTGGAAAGTTCATCAGATGGATGTGAAGACTGCTTTCTTGAATGGAGACTTGAAAGAGAATGTCTTCATGTTTCAGCCAGAATGCTTTGTTGTGAAAGGAAAAGAAAAAAGGTATGCAAGCTTGTCAAATCCTTGTATGGCCTAAAACAAGCGCCTCGCGCATGGTATGAAAAATTAACCGAGCATCTTTTGAAGTTAAATTTTGAACATTTTGATCTTGATGATGCAACACTATTTATAAAGAAATTTGGAAGATCTGTTGTGTATCTTGTGGTGTACGTAGATGATATTTTGATGACAGGGAACAATTAGAGCTATATAGCATCCATAAAGAAAGATTTGAAAAAGATCTTTGAAATGACAGATATGGGACATCTCCACTATTACTTAGGAATTGAAGTCACTCAACATCCTAAGTACATATTCCTATCTCAGAAAAAATATGTTAGAACTACTAAACAAATTTTGCATGACAAAATGCAACCCTATCTCTACTCAAATGGAACAGAAAATGAAGCTCACATCAAGCGAAGGAAAAGAATTTGAGGATGCGACCAAGTATCGACAACTTGTAGGAAGTCTTATCTACCTTACAACAACTAGACCAAATATTTCTTATGTTGTTGGCATACTTTCAAGGTTCATGCATAAACCTTGTGAAGGACATTGGTCAGCTACAAAAAGAGTTCTAAGATACTTGAAGGGGACTCAAGACGTTGGAATCAAGTACTCTAAAGTGGATGACTTCAAACTTATTGGGTACTCAGACTCAGATTTTGATGGTGATAAGGAGATAGGAGTATAAAATTCTGGATACACTATGAGTCTTGGATCAGCAGCTGTCTCATGGAGATCATGCAAACAGTCAGTTCCGATAGATTCAACAACAGAAGCAGAATATGTGGTTGCAGCTGAAGCAACGAAAGAAATAGTATGGCTCAGGAAGATACTTGAATATTTGCAAGAAAAACAAGAGAACTCCACTCCATTATTGATCGACAATACTTCTGCAATCAAGTTGGCTAAGAATCCTAGATTCCATGATCGAACCAAACACATCAACACAAAGTATCATTTGATTCGACATCATGTAGAGGCCAAGACAGTCCATCTTTGACATTGTTCCACAAATGATCAAGTTGCAGAAATCTTCACCAAAGCGCTTGGACGAGAAAAGTTTGAAAGATTTAGAAACATGCTTGGACTTACTAACACCCCTTCGGATTAAGGGGGGGATTGTTGGAATATAATCCGTCGGGATTGTATTTTGTAAATAAATAAAGGAAAATGAATAGTTATGTAGGAATCTGAAAAGGCTGGGCAGAAAATGAAACTGAACCAGCATTTGTAAATGTATAAATAAATACTTTGTCTATGAAATAAATGAATTCGGGAGTTATTTACCTAACAAGAATTTTATCATTCAAGCTAGCATTATGTTAGGATCTTTAACTGAGAGAATAACAAGTACAACAATCAAACACAAGAGACAATGAACACAATGTTTTTCCTCATGGAAACCATAAATGGAGAAAACCCCGCAACGTCCTCAGAGATAGAATCGGCACCAAAGTAAAACCCCAAAACAGTAAGATGATCTCTCGACAGCAGTAGCCTCTTTCTTTCTAGCGCCAACAACTTCTTCTCCCTCAGCTATGTGCTACAACGGAGTGTGAGTGAGTGTGTGTTAAATAGAGAGGCTCACTCTCTATTTATACTAATTCCTGACTTCACAATAACTCACTAGGGCCGACTTCACTAGGAGAGTCTAATAACCCTAGGGTCCCGGAACTGCGGGGAATTTAACCCTTGATCAATAGGAGGGTTACCCATAATGACTTGACATGACTTATTTACATTATAGAAACTCTCAATCGGAACATCGGGGCATGACATGACTCAATTACATTACAAACACTTACCGGAATAAAAATCGGGTTACAATACATAAGATATGCAAGTGAATACATTTCGAAGTTACAATTACATCAACACTCCCTCTTAACTAGGAAGGTATTCTCTTGACACAATTTATCAGCACAAGTCTTCTTCTCTGTATCATCTAGATCATCATCGAGTTCTCATCATATTCAAGTCATCTTCATCTTCAGGTCATCTTCATCTTCAAGTCATCTTCATTTGGTTCTGGATCATCACTCGATCTAGATCATCATCACTGGATCTAGATCATCACTCGATATGGATCATCTCTACTGGATCAACATCACTAGATATAGATCATCACTCGATATGGATCATCATCAATGGATCTGTATCATCACTCGATTTGGATCATCATCACTCGATCTAGATCATCATTGGGTTAACATCACTGGTGCTATCTCATGATTCTTCTCGTCACAAGAAGTTCTACAAAGCCAGCCCTTTTTCATGCTGGGTGTAGACCTAGCCTCCATGTAGGTCTTCTTCAACACTTATATCTGACCCTAAGTCAAAATGGCCCGCCCAGCACTTACATCTGACCTTGACTCATCAGAAAGGCACTCCCAGCACTCACATCTGACCATGAGAGGAACACATCCACCATCATGTCAGAATGGTCCAGCCCTCACATCTGACCATGGAAGGAACTTCATCCTCTCACCATGTCAGAATGGCCCAGCCCTTACATCTGACCTTAACTCATCATAATGGCACAGCCCTTACATCTGACCTTGACTCGTCAAAATGACACAGCCCTTACATCTGACCTTGACTCGTTAGAATGGCACAACCCTTACATATAACCTTGACTCATCAAAAAGGCTCTCAGTCCTAGACCGAGGATCCCTGGTAACTGACCAGGTGCCTCCATTCAAAGAATGGCAACAGCCCTTATATCTGATTAAGTGGGAACACATCCCTCAATCACATCAGAATGGCCATGCACTTATATCTGATCATGTGAGACTACATCTCATAGTCATATCAGAATGGCCGTCAGTCCTATACTGAGTATTCCTGGTAACTAACCAGGTGCCTCCATTCAGAGAATGGCAATAGCCCTTATATCTAATCATGTAGGAACCAATCCTATAGTCATATCAGAATGGCTCGGCACTCATATCTGACATGGAAGGAACCAATCATTTCACCATGACAGAATGGCTCAGTCCTTACATCTGACCATGGAAGGAACTTAATCCTCTCACCATGTCAGAATGGCTCATAGACTCATCACTTCCCTTTGGAGGGAACCACGATCTGGAGAACACCAAGCTTCTCCCTGAAAGTACTCAAACTTCACTCTAGCCAATGGCTTCGTCAACACATCAGCTATTTTTTCATCAGTCGCAACACACTAGAGCTTCACTACTCCTCTCTACACCATATCCCTGATATAGTGATACTTGATCTCGATATGATTCGACTTGTCATGGAACACTAGGTTCTCCCGATAACTTCACACAACTTTGGTTGTCATAATATATACAAATAGCATCTAACTGGAGATCAAATAAATCAGATAGTAGCTTCCTCAACCATACTGCCTCACAACTAGCTAAACAGCCTACAACATACTCTGCTTCAGCTGTACTCAGTGCCACACAGGATTGCTTCCTACTAAACCAAGAGATCACACATGATCCCATACTGAAGCAACACCCTGAAGTGCTCTTTCTATCGATGGCACTTCCTGCCCAATCTGAATCAACATAATCCTCCAATTAATCTTCTAACTTGCCTCATACTTGAGCCCATAATCAATTGTACCCTTCAGGTACCTCAAAATATTCTTTGTAGCAATCAAGTGAACATGTCTCGGATCTATCAAGAACTGGCTCAAGGTGTTCATAGCAAAGCAAATATCTGGTCTCATGTTCATCAGGTACATCAAGGACCTAATCATCTGATGATACATCGTAGCATCAACCGCTTCTGATGAAGCATCACTCAATAGATTCAGGTTTGATGCCATAGGTGTGGTCATGGCCTTGCAGTCCATCATCCCGAATCTCTTCAAGATCTCTACCATATATTTCCCTTGCCCCGGGGAAATTCCATCTGCATTCTGCCACACCTACATGCCTATAAAATAATGCATCATACCCAAGTCCTTCATTTCGAACTTGGCAGTAAGCTTCCTCTTCGTATCAGCAATCAACCCATCCATACCTTTTACAAACAAATCATCTACATACATTAGGAGCATCACTGGGTTGCCATCTTCAACCTTGTAGTAAAGGTTGGAATCTGCTTTACTCTTGGTAAAGCCCAAACTGGATAGAAAGCTGTCAATTCTACCATACCATGTCCTAGGTGCCTGTTTCAAACCATACAGGGCTTTCTTCAATATACAAAAATGAGACTCCCTGTCATGTGTCTCAAAACCGAGTGGCTGCTCCACATACACTTCCTCTTCCACTACACCATTCAAGAAAGTAGTCTTGACATCCATTTGGTGTATCTTCCATTTCATTATTGCAGCCAGAGCAAGTACTGATATGATGGAAGTGTATATGGCTATAGGTGCAAAAGTTTCTTCATAATCTATTCATTCTTTCTGAGAGAAGCCACGAGCCCAAAATCTTGCTATATATTTTTATATGCTGCCATCTACAGCATGCTTGATCTTGTAGATCCATTTGGAAGTTACAACCAGCTTCCCTTCTAGTCTTGGGACAACATCCTAAACATCATTCTTCATGATCAATTGATACTCTTCGATCATAGCATCCTTCCATCCTTTCCTTTCTGCCGCTTCTTCATAGTTAGAAGGTTCTTTATCGATGAAATCACATAATAATGCTACATACCCGGAGCAAGACCTGGTCCTCTTTCCTTCTCTATGATTCTCTTTTGGAGCCCCATATCTTTCTGCACCTTGGATAGCTTCTCGTACCCAAGCAGGTTTCCTCTTATGAGGATTCTTCTCCTGAGGTGGATCTATAGGTTCTTGAGGTTCTTCAAATTCTCAATCTTCTTCTTGAATTTCTTCATTCACGGTTGTGTCATGAATTCTGGGTGCTTCTGTTTCTTCAAGTTCTTCAACAGGCTTCTTTTTGGATTTGTTGTAAGCTGAGTCTTCATCAAATGTCACATCCCTGCTGATGTCGATCTTCTTGAATCCTGGGAAGTATATTCTATAAGCCTTCGAGCTTTCAGAGTATCCCACAAATATACCCTTCTTTCCTGAAGGATCTAACTTTGTCCTCTTTTCTTTTGGAATGTGTATGTACACTGGACAGCTGAATATTCTGAGATGGTTGAATTCTAGTTTCTTGCCGTAAAAGACTTCTTTAGGTGTCTTGTTCTCGAGTACTCTATGTGGAGTACGTTTCTGTACATACACTGTTGTTCTAGCAGCTTCTGCCCATATATGCATGGGAAGATCTTGATCATGAAGCATAGCCCTTGCAACTTCCATGATTGTTCTATTCTTCCTTTCTGCAACTCCATTATGTTGTGGATTATATGGAGTGGTTAACTCCCTCTTAATCCCTGAATCTTTGCATAACTCTTTGAATTCATTTGATGTGAATTCTCCACCATTATCTGATCGGAAAATCTTGATATTTTTCTCAATATGGTTCTCAATCAAGGCTTTGAATTCCTTGAACTTGTTGAATACTTCATCTTTGTTCTTCATGAAGTAAATCCACGTCTTCCTAGAAAATTCATCAATGAAAGAAACATAGTATACATACCCACTTAATGAACTTGATGACATCAGACTGCATACATCGGAGTGAATGATTTCCAAGATTCCTTTTGCCTTTCTCTCGCTACTTGGAAATGTCTTCTTTGTATTCTTTCCTTTTGCACATCCTTTGTAGACTCCATCATGTTTTGCCTGAATTTATGGAAGACCTTCAACAGCTTTTCTTACAAGTGGTAGTGCTCTGTAGTGCACATGTGCAAGCCTTCTATTCCAAAGTTCATTTGGCTCTATTGTGTCATGGACCAAAGCTTGTTCTGAATGGCCCTTCAATTTGTATAGGCCTCCCTCTTGTTCCCCAATTACTACTGCATCATCAAAGGTATTTCCTTTTGGCCACATGAGAACTTGGCCATCTACAAATGCAACCCTCATGCCTTTTGCATCTAATGCAGATATGGAGAGGAGGTTCTTCTTAAGTCCCAGTACAAACAATACATCCTTCATCTTCATAGACTTTCCAAAGTCTAGCTTATAGGAGGATTCCCCACTACCTTTTATTAGATACTGGTAGTCATCTCTGAGTTTCACCTTGTGGGGTGATTCATGTTCTGATAGTCCTACAAAAGACTCTTTGAATCCTATCATATGTTTGGAAGCCCCATTGTCTATAATCCAATCATTGCTTCCGCGTGTGATGTTTCCCGTGAGAGCAGAAATCAAAACATATTCTTCATCACTTGAAGAATCATCATGTTCTTGCTTGTTTCTCTTTGTGGAAGGTTCATCATCTTCTGCAGCATGAGCATGATGTTTTCTCTTGTTGTTTTTCTTCTTGTGAGATTTTCTTTTGTTTCTAGGACAATCTTTGGCATAGTGTCCTATTTCATCACAAGTATAACATCTGAGTTGAGTTTTCTTGTAGGAAGAGTGCTTACCTTTAGAATGATGATGGTGATGATGGTCCCTTCTAGGTTTCTTGGATTGAACTGTGAGAGCTTGATATTCACTTCCCATCTTTTCTTCTTGAGCTGCTATCTGAGCCTCTTCTTGTGAGCATCCTTCCCATAGTCTGCTGAACTTGACTAACTTCTTTCTAGCACAGATCCCTTGAATGAAAGAGTCCCATGTCCTAGGGAGACCATTCAAGGTGGTCATTAAAATCTCTACATTCTCCACTTCTTCATCCACTGCTTCAAGTTGTTCTTTGATCTGGGAAACCCTTGTGAAGTAAGACTGTATGGTCTCTGCATTCTAAATCTTCACATTCTTCAATTAGTTCCTCAAAGTCATCTTCTGGTTTATGTTCTTTCCTTCAAACAGTTTGGTTAGGGCATCAAACATAGCTTTCGGTGTCTTTAGGGAGGACACCTGTGGTATGAGGTGATCCTTGATTGAATCAGCAATAATCCTCTTAGCCATAACCAAATTATTCTTGTGTAATGCCTTGGCCTCATCTCCCTCTGGAACTGGAACCTCCTCATTGATGTAGGAGTCCAACTCATTTTCTTCTAGGACCAGGGAGATCCTATGCTTCCAAGCTTGGAAGTTATCAGCTCCCTCAAGATTTTCATCAAGCTTGGTATGATGAGACATCTTAACTAAGAACCTCAAATGGAAATACAAAAGATTTAGATCTTACCAGGTTAAGATGTCGAAACTGGATCTGAAGCTGAATTTCTGTAGTGCTGCTTCAGGAGCAGATTAGGGTTTGACTTTCTCAGATTTCTGTCCAACCAAATTCTTTGATCTTGATCTCTAAACTTCGATTTTGAGGAGGAGATCAATCCAGGCCTGGGATCACTCAAAAATTCCACTTCTGTGGAAAGCCCTAATTTTCGACAGCATGGTCGAGTCAAAAACTAAAAATGCTCAGAATCGGATTTGGCTTTGACAAAAAGATGCGTCCTATGGAGGAGTGTCAGTCCAACATTATTTTGCTGAAAATATGTGGAGAGAGATCAAAAAAGTAGGAAGCCCTATTTTCCGCAGCTGCATAGTGTCTTCTTCTCAGGTTAGCTCTGATACCATGTTAGAATTTTATCATTCAATCTAGCATTATGTTAGGATCTTTAACTGAGAGAATAACAAGTACAACAATCAAACACAAGAGACAATGAACACGATGTTTTTCCACGGGGAAACTGTTAGCACTCAGAATGTACCCAGGTTGTAAAAGGTACACCCCGAGGTAACGTCAAAACCACTTTAGGAAGATATTGGTATTCTCTCCCAGAGAGGGATCTCTCAACATGAACTTTACAAATTGCAAGACCAAACGGTAACAATATTTAAAAGGTTTATTTATTTGGTTGAAACAATCACATATCCATTGGGCAACGGAGTCATATACATATAAAAAGATTCCCAAAATGCATACACAGGATTTTTCAAAGGCAAGATAATCACATAATTGCAGTCATTTCATTTGTCAGGGTGAAAATAGAAGAAATGAGGGAACAGCCCATCAATACAGAGCGTCTAAGACGAATTCCATATCAACTTTAGTAGAAAAGATCATATAATACCTGAAACGATGAATAGAGCATAAGCATATGAATTCTAAACATCAAACACTATGTTCCAGATACGACAGAAAAAACAGAATGGAGCGTTACACAGGGAAAATTACAAATCACATAGAGAAAGAAAGCATGGACTGCAATGTCAATGATACATGAATCTCTGAAAAAGAACTCTCATGCATTCATTTTGGTAAAAAATAAGACAGATATGTTCTCCACAAATTACTTCATCTGATGGGTTCCAACCCCCATCTCATAAAAGAGATACAAATTTCTAGATCAAACAATAAGTCTGCCTCCAGCAGATCAATAACAGAATGACCGGCGTAAATTAGAGTTTGTAACCGAAATCCTACACCACTAGGAAGTTGTTACAATTCCATTCCTAACCGATCACAAAGTATGAATCAACTGAATAACAAACTTGGGCCTAACAGCTTTCCACGTCTTCACCTCAACAGCTCCACGTCTTCGCTCAACAGCTCCATGCCTTTGCGCCATCAGCTCCATGTCTTTGCCCCGTCAGCTCTTCGGTACCATGACACCTGTTCTTAGGAGGGAACGATATACTTTGTTTTCCCAAACCTCTCGACAGCTTTCCACTGCTCCGAACTTGGGGTGTCGTACTCCATCATCTCTCGGATGGTCACCTCGAGCTCCATATATGTTTCATAAGATTTCTTGGGTAACCTGGCTCTAATGACGGTGAACTTCTGTAAGACTTTGAAATCTTCCGCTAATATGTCCACAATAGTTTGTCCTGACAGGATTTTTTCGAAGCTATTAAATTTCGAGTGATCCATGCGATCCCGGACAAGCAGCTGATGATAATGTTTCGGTGAGTGCAACCGACCTTCTTCGTCCCAGAAAGACGGCAATCCGTCTTCGAACAACTCTCTAAACTCCTGTCTGAACTCTTTGACTTGCACGACCAACTCATGGGACTTGTCTTGGACAGTCTTCATCAACTGGTGCTTCTGAATGATCTTCTTCACAGAAAGCACTATTGAGATTCGGTCTTTTATGCCCATGTCGTGCAGCTTTTGGTACGATAGTGAGTTCAGGAAATTTAATGTATTTTGGGCTGTGGAGAGGGGTCTTCTCGCCATGTGTTCATTCACGAGCTTCAGTTTTTGCTGAGCCAACTCTGTCACTGTACACAAATCATCAATAAAACTCAAGTAATGTCGGAACTTAGTAATCTCTATAGTAAGGGTATCCCAAATAATATGCTTCGCCCCTTGAAGGGGGACCTTCCCAATGCATTTTTCCTTTAGCTCCTCGAGCTTCTTCTGCAATTGATTCTTTTCCTGCAAGATCTGTCTTTTGCTTTCACTCATTTTGATTAATTCGGCCTTTACCTTTTCATTCTCAGTCGTCAACTCTCGGATTTCCTCGTCTTTTAAACTTACCTGGGACATGGACACCAACAGGTCATCAGCAGAGAAGTTATCCAGTGGTTTGTCTATTTTCACAATGGAGAGATCCTCATCAGTGGGGGTTTGACTCATCAGCTCCTCCATGATTTCCTTCTCGTAATTTTGGTCCTTTTTCAACACAGATATTTGGGACAGCAGTTCCTCCCTTTCGACCTCCCATCTGCATTTTTCCTCCTATAGCTTGACGGCCTTCCCTTTGTATACCATCATTTCCTGATGGATTTTCTCCTTTCC
>LPNX011140724.1:54796-66883 GCA_001517045.1 Pseudotsuga menziesii | reverse complement strand
CCCACAACCTATCAAGCAATTGTCGATTTTGTTCTGCCGGATCTTGATGACCTGTAACATCATTGTTACGTGGCATTTTATTACTCAAACCCTAAGAACATAGTACGAGAAAACCCAAGTATATGATGAGTCTTCTTTTCCACAAGGGTTAGAACCAAATCCAAAGAGCAAGCTGACCAAAATCCAAGACCAAGTGGGAAGATCCCCACAAAAGAGCAAGGCCAAAATCCAAGACCAAGTGGGAAGATCCCCACAAAAGAGCAACGCCAAAATCCAAAACCAAGTGGGAAGATCCCCACAAAAGAGCAACGCTAAAATCCAAGACCAAGTGGGAAGATCCCCACAAAAGAGCAACGCCAAAATCCAAGACCAAGTGGGAAGATCCCCACAAAAGAGCAACGCTAAAATCCAAGACCAAGTGGGAAGATCCCCACAAAAGAGCAACGCCAAAATACAAGACCAAGTGGGAAGATCCCCACAAAAGAGCAACGCCAAAAAAAAACCCTTAGGAATTTTGCACTTCTTGTCCAAGAGATAAGTGCGAGACTCAGTGTGTGAGATAATGAACCTAGCCGTACATCTATTTATATGAAAAATGAACCTAGGCTTTCCATTTTAATGTGTGTGGGATAATGTCTTAAGCATCGCTTTCCATTTTAAATAATTAACCAATTATGACAAATTATTAAATGATTGAGCATTTTAAGCGCTGTCTCTTAAGCGACGCTTAAGAAATTATTAAATAAATGGGCAATTTAACCGCCGTCGCTTAAGCGACGCTTAGGAGGATATCCGTCGCTTAAGCGATGCTTGAAAGCCTAGGTGTCGCTTAAGCGACGCTTATCCCCACCATTTCAAAAAAAAAATTATCTTTCTGATTTTTGGCACGGTTAAAAGAAAAAATCCACGCGCCGTCGGAAAAAACCGTCGGATTTTGGATCGAAATGTAGTAGTGCTACCACTCCTGTAGAGCGTTTTGCTGCCCTATTTAGAGAAAGGCCCAAGTGGCAGTGGGAAGATTTGGAGCCCTACATTCGGTATGTATGTTTAAATGGATGAATGTTGTATTTGCTCCTGGACATAGTATAATAGGTTCAAAGAGGGATGCATTTTAAATACCATTATTTTCAGATGAAAGGATCTACAGGTGAAAGTAGGCCTCTTTTGCATTGTAGCATGTTTCTGTTACTTCCTAAGCAATGCATGCATGTTAACATCAATCTGCAACTGCTGACTCTATAATTAACAAAGTTACGCAGCTAGATCTTGTAGGGATCTGCAGGTACCAGGGCTTTCTGTTGAAGGTTTACTTATAAAGTACACAAGAAAATCCCAGCCAACTCCATATGCCTCTCCTATATTCAGTGCTAGATAGGGCTTGTTGATATGCAAGGCATTTTTCCGAATGGTATGTTCCATTTCTAGTTACTCTGTATATGACATGATTTTTACAGAATAAACCAGTGAGTATACTTTTATAGCTATATATCAGTAGTTAGCTTTTTCCTGTATTGAGGATCGCTTAGTGAAATTGAGAATACAAGCTACGAAATTGCATTTGGATTGTCAGCTATATATCAGTAGTTAATTTTCCTGTATTGAGGACCGCTTAGTGAAATTGAGAATGCACGCTACGAAATTGCATTTGGATTGTCCTTTATCTCTGGAATATCCATTGTTATGCTTCAATCATTAAATGTGCACAGAATCGTGAATGGAACAACTCTCAAGTGTGATGTTGCAAGTGCCATCTTGCTTCTTATTTTGTACACAAATTATGAAAATCTCTGGAAGTCGGTCAAGAATTTTGAGTTTTCATGGAAACTTATATTTCACGTTCTTTAATTTCTCCATTTGTAATGGTTGCATTTCAGCTTTCTAATCTCAGGTGATGCATCTAAATCTGCGTAGTTTAATATATCATAAAAGTGAAGAGCATGTTGTAGGTCTTGCCATTGCTGCCAACTGTGTGGTTCTGTGGATGATGTGGGTGCCTTTGGTGTCAAAACGAGTTTCACATTTTGTAGAAAGTCATGCCATTTTACGAAGGTGCTACAGCTGTTTGTTCATCTTTTAACAGGTGATTCGAGTTATATTAACTTGAAACACACCTTGCAAGAAAAGTTCTTATTGATGGATTCATCTTCTTTGGCTTCATGGCTGGAAAAAATGTTGCTAGGATATACTGCTCAATCGGCTGTAGGTAATTTTCCAACAGGAGTCTCTAATTCAGTAAGAGATTCAGCTATTGCTTTCATCAATGCTCTGGTGTCACCTTCATCTGATTCAAAATCAAGAGAACTTTGTGATCACATTCTTGATGCATTGCTTGTGGGTCTAGAGAAGGAATTCCTGTCATTTGATGTTCCTACTGCGAAAGCATACTTCAATTTTGTAGTTCAGTTGGCAAATGGTGAGTCCACAATAAAGCCTATTATCAAGAGGGAAATTGATATGGTGGTCAAGTTGTCTGCCCATGAAACCCATTTGGAGGGTTTGAAGTTTGTCTTGGGTTTTCTGGTTTCTGCACTGGGTTCGTATGGTGCTAACAAGCAAGTTTCTGAAAAATTAACAGAGAAGCCTTGGTCAAACACTAGTTTAAATGGGTCTCTGCTAATGTAAATATTAAATGTACCATATGCATTGTCTAGATCCATTGCACTATTAGATGGATCCCCACCCACCCAAGCTGTTGAGCACCTTGCTTCTATCTCTTGGTGCAATGAATATCATATTCTGGGTTTATTCAGTGGTTAATGATCATATAAGATTCAGGTGTATGAGAAGCCTCAAATCTAGAATCCATGCCCTTCTTGTTCACTTTGTCTTCCCACGGTGTTTTTGCTGTCTGAACCCTTAAACAAATTTTGTAAGACTGAGGGGCATACTATAGAGGAGTGCTTCTTATAAGAAACCCTTACATTGTATTTTGATTTTTCCTCTTTACAGACCAGAATGGCCGTTGGGGAATACCAATATTTTGATGTTTTTAGCAATGTTGCTTTGTAATTTAGGATCTCTGTTAGTAGATTCTCTAATTCATGGTTTGCTTTACTTGTATGATGTTTTACCTTGCTGGAGATGCAGTAGTAATTCCCTCTGCACATTCTATAACATTGTATTTTGTTTTTTCCTGTTTATGGACCAGATTGGCCTGTGGGGTATATCAATATTTTGATATTTTTAGCAATGTTGCTTTGTGATATAGGATCTCTGTTACTAGGTTCTCTATTTCTTGGCTTGCTCTACTTTTATGTTGTTTTACTTTGCAGGAGATGCTGCAGTCATTCCCACTGCACATTCTATTCATGTATTGTTTCAGTTCACAGGTAAAAGGTTATGAGTTCCATAGATTCTAGAATTCGAATAATAGATTCACACATGTAATTTTTAGAATCGAAATCAAATTGAATTGTTGCATAATCATGTGTACATTGGGTTGTTGCTTATCTTCCTGTACATGGAATGACTCTTAATATCATTAGTTTGTGGGCTAGGATTTACAAGATAGGACATTGTTAAACATTAATTGCTGTAGCATATGACAAGAGGGTTTGTTTTTAGGATTTTTATTAAATAGCATTGTAGAAACTATGGACTGGGGGGTATGGTAAAAAGAACACAAGGAATGCAGTTCAAATTGAATGTCTCCTAAATTGACATGAATTATTAGCCCAGATAAATGAGCTTTATGATGGATTGAAGTTGTTGTGAAAAATAATTATGTAAGATGTTGATATATTTTTATAAGGAAGCACTGCTATTGATATTGAAACAGATTATAGATTTCATGAATTCAACATTTCAATCCCTTAGTTCTGACTATGGATTGTTACATTTTATGAATTCAAAACTTTTGTAGAGGTCCCTGGCAAACACTAACAGTCACCTAGATTAGTTTAACTAGTAAAGAGCAGTGCAATTGGTTGATGGAGGTTCAAATCCCATGGTGAAAATGTTGAACATACAGGGATCTTTGTGTAATGGGAGGGGTTTGTGATGATCTTTATGTAACCTGTCTTCATTGTTTTACTTAGAACTTAGGTTAGAGGTAGTTTGCTGCTGTGTATGCTAACAACAACAAAGTATTGCTGTGGATGTGTGTTAAACCTAGATATTGTATATTGTTCTTCTGTGTTCTCTGCTTCTAGACAAAAGGATAACAGTGTTTTCAGAACAAATTAAGAAGGCCTTGAGGGTAACATTTTGTTGTTGAATCACTCCTATAGTTGGTTGACATATATTATAAAGGGTCCGTGCTACTTTGAGTATATTGATCCCTTGCGGAATATGTATTGAATCACAATGGACACTTCTATTTAGGATTCTAAGTATTATATGATATTTTTATGGAACAATTGTGTGACCTAGATTAGTTGTTTGGGCAGATCTACATGGCTTATACGGTGCTTGGGGCAGTGGTTCCTTTAACCAGCCCCTTGCAAGGAAGTGTGAGGCCCTTGCAGTTAGTGGTCTTGCAGCATATGGTGACGAGATAGATGTTGTGGCTCCTGTTGACATTTTGAAGCAGATATTTAAAATACCATATTCCAAATCTCGATTGTCTCTTGCAGTTCATCGTATTGGGTGGACTCTTATATTGAATACAGGGTATGCCGATGCCACATGTAGTGCCTTATTTTTTTAGATGGTTATCTTTGAATTGTTAACTGCTGGTTGTATTGTCTCTATTATGTATGCCATGCCAGATGTAGAAGAGGGAGATAAGCTAGTGAGAAGAAAGAAAAACCAATCAAAGGGTGTATATCAATCACTTTTCTTGAACTTTGCTATGCATTCAGTGCGGGTAGAGGCTTGTGATTGCCCTCCATCTTCACAGTCTTCAGTTCCAGAAGATTGAGCAAATACTACTGTTCTACCAAGGCATTTTACTACAGGGTTTATGGAAGGAGAGTTCTTACCATCTTCTGTCAATCAACAGTCACATTCTTCCTGGCATTTTGTAAATGGTGATTACTTGGGTGATGGTACAGATGGCTTTCATCCTCATCCACAAGGATCTTCCCCAGCAGATGGGGACAGTGTTTCTTGGGGCGGTAGTAGACACAAAAGTAGACTTGATGCCCTTAAGAAAGCAATGCTTGTTGGTGAGAAACAACGTCCTCCAAACTATGTTCAGAAGGATCCAGAAAAGCATCGAAGGCTTAGTAATGAAGGTTTTCTGAGGGTTTTGTTTTGGGAATTTCACAACTTACGCATGCTTCTTGGTAGTGACCTTCTGGTTTTTAGTAATGAAAAGCATGTGGATGTTAGTTTGCATCTATGGGAGGTGGAGCAGCAGGTAGAATGGTGCTTCCAGGAATTCTGTTGATTATGAAGTGTGATTTTATGGGCACATTTTATTTCTGTTTAGGTTTTCTTATGTTTTTTTTTAAACAAAGATTAGATTGACTAGCTTTAAGATATTACAGGTGACTCCATTAATGTGGCTTGATTCCTGGCTTGATAATGTAATGGCAAGTGTACCAGAGCTAGCTATTTTTTATCATCACAATGGTGTGGTTCAAGGCTATGAGCTTTTGAAGACATATGAGATATTTTTACTGAAAGGTATTGCTGAAGATGGAACTGCTGTCTTTCATCCTCAAGTTGTCCAGCAAAATGGTCTTTCAGTTTTGAAATTTTTGCAAGATAACTGCAAACAAGATCCCGGATCCTACTGGGTGAGTCATTGTTTGCACTTGACGTTGTCACATTAGGTAGTAGCATCTGGTCCGGGTTTGGTTGATGTATGTACTTACGTTTTACAGAATAATAAGTTGTTTTGAGCATGATATGGATTCCATATTTTCTTTAGAGCACCATTTTGTTATGATCAACCTTGCACTTGCAGCTTTACAAAAATGCTGGAGAGGATTTGATGCAACTGTTTGATCTTTCTGTTCTATCAAAAAGTTGTTCATCAAACAAAGATGAGAAGAGCTGTAGCACACTTCCTTCTTCCAAGAAAAGAAGGAAGGAAGACTACTCACTACCACTGGGGATTCTTTTGTATCGTCTAGCTCACAGGCTGTCACTTTCAAAGGTAACAAGCTCTACTGTTTATGACCTCTAACCATCTGACCATCTGTTTCTTCTGTTATCCCATTCTTTGAGTGGCTTCTATTTGTATTAATTATAAAACAATTACTATGCTTGAATGTTGGGTGCAACTTCATACCATTTTTCTAACAATATTAGGCCTTTTTCTCACTGCAGGTTCCAAATGACAGGTTGAAGTGTGCTAAGCTTTTCAAGAAGTGCTTGGAGATCGTATTACTGTGCTCTATCTTGAAGAGGAATTGTGCATGAGATCGTAGTACTGTGCTCTATCTGGGTTATAATTTAATGAATAGAACTCAGAAATAGACATAAAAGGAATTAGATTCTTTAAATTTTAACAATACTCATGCCTAGGGGCTTGGGTATATCATATATGTTAAATTCAATTTTTTTGAAGATTCAACAGCAAAGGCATAAGACAAAAGGGCAGCAGTAGTAAGCAGATGCATATTACAAGAAATGGTGAAGACGGATGACCCTAGATTATTGCAGTTATAGATAACTGATAGACTCACCCACACAAAAATGTGAATTTCAAATATAGATTAGTAATGTCTCAGGATAGAGTCCTGCCATGGATATGGACTAGCAGTGTCCATTTGTAGATGGCGGTCATTTGTAGAAACACAAGAAATTCAAAAGAATAGTTTGTCCACATGATAGACTAGCATCAACAGCTGGGAAAGAATAGGGAAATGTTCCAAATATTTTCTTCTGATCGGAGTCTCCTCTCCTCTAATGTATATAAATTTGGATTTCTAGCATTTGATGCTGACTTAAGAAATATGAATTGCTTTGGCCAATAAAATGACTAAGTAGTTCTAAAATAGACTTAATATTTTGTACATTGCTCTGTTATGGATGAGATTACTGGTTGAGGAAAATGATATGAAATTTGTTCTTTATTAAGATTGCTTGACTTAATTTTATTGTACAACATGGAAAAGGGATATTGTCTACTGAAATCAATTTCTCTAGCGAGCATAGTGTTACATAATATATATACGAGGACAAAATCATTGCTACCTTTTAAAGACAGTAACAGCTTGCATAATGGGTATATCTAACACGTTACTCACCAGTCTGACCAAGTGTATGTTTGCTTGTCTGTCATATGGACAACAAGATTATATTCCCAACACGTTACTTATTAGTCTGACCAAGTGTATTCTTGCTTTCCCATCATATGGACAACAAGATTATATTCCCAACAAGACAAATGTCCTATTTCTTATCAAATCTTGCAAATACCCTCAAGCATCAATTTGAAGACAGTAAAATACACTGCAATGTTTTAATATTTTTAAGAAAAGGTTCCTAGTTCCCACTGTTCGTTGATCATTTCTCGTTATTGAAGGATCATTGGAAAGTTGTTCTGTTTGGTGATTGCTCAACGTGAATCTGGAATGGCTCATGGTAGACAACGGTTAGGAAGCGCCCATATTGGGATAGATTTGTATTCCTAAACCCAAGTACCTTTTAGCTTTAAATTAAGCAAAATGTAGATAAATATGTAAACCTTAAACCTAACTACTTTTTCGCAATAAACAAGGGCTTGGAAGTAAAGTGGCCAAGGAGGAGTGGCAGAGATATGGGAAGCAACAGCAGAGAAGATAAGGTTGTTGTTAGATCTAGATATAGTATAGGAGATGGATCGTATGCTGCCAGCGACGAGGCACACGTCTACTGAACTTTGCTGATCTGTGTAATTCAAGCTCTGTTTCGTTTTCCTTACCAAGTAATCTATGAACTTGGAGGTTTTTTATACCAAAAAATGGTTTTCCCATGTTCAAACTTTGAGCAGTTGAGGTGGATGCTTATGAATGATTGTTACATTATTCTTCTGTGATGATTTTATTTTCAGTGTGTTTCCATTCTGCGGGACAAAAGATGGGTAGTTTAATAGTAAATGAATATAGTAGCAGTTTGGTTGTAAGCCTTGTAGTTGGGAAATTATGGATCAATGTTGACTGAACAAGAATTTTGTTTCCTTTTTCGATTACAAATAAAATAAGAACTTTGTTTTGGGAAAAACATGCATGGTTCGGCTCTGTTTATTTTCTGACATCCTTAAAAATTGAAGGGAAAAGTATTTTTCTCATTATTATTCTGATAGGTAATCTCAAGTATTTCCAAATCACTGAGATATGTAACAACACAAATCTGTATCTCTGCTAAAGAAGAAAAAGTTGTATGTAACAACAGAATTCTTTGTCTTTGCTAAAGAAGAAAAAACTGTGATATTACATAAGGTACATTGTTGTTTGATATGTAACATCACAACTCGTTATCTTTGTTAAAGAAGAAAAAGTTCACAAGGTACAGAGTTGTAAAGCTACATATCAAAGAGATAAAGTTGTGATCTGGAAAGACTTTATCTGTAGCATCAATGGCACAGATTTTATATTTTAGACCTTCATCGTTTATAAAAATATTGTGATCTGGAAAGACTCGTTATCTGTGCCTTGTTTTATCTGAATGAGGCATATGCTACTAGGGGAAGATTTTGATTAGATACAAAGTTATAGCTTGCATGGCAGCATGTTAGATTCAAACACTTTAATTTGTGATCACTTGATGTGCGAAACCTTGTTGTTTGTTTTCAATCACTTTGTTTAGAATTTTTAAGAAAATGAGCTTCATTGGCTGTGTTCCCATTGTCTTAATTTGTGCTTTGCACCATTTGTAGAGCATCCTGCCATGCTAGGGAAACTTCCCCCGCTATAATTTCCATGCATAAATCCAATGTGCAGTGTACTGATTTGAATTTGAAAGAGTAACACATGCTTCTTACAATAGAGGAGGCAACAATAGGTTTTGTGAAGGCAATTGTTGCCAAATGGATTGACTATCTCCACTATATTTGTTTGCTGGTTGTCATTGTAAAATGGGATCGGAACCTCTCTATTGTTGAAGAATTCTTACTAGACATCCTCTTCATTATGGATTTCATCTGAAAACTCCATTTATCAGGGTTTTTTTCTTTTCTTTTTTTTTAAATACGCTACCGTCGCTTAAGCGACGCCTGTAGGTGTCTCTTAAGCGACGCTTTAAAAAAAAAAAATACACTACCATCGCTTAAGAGATGCCTGTAGGTGTCTCTTAAGCAACGCTTTTTTTAAAAAAATACACTACTGTCGCTTAAGCAACGCCTGTAGGTGTCGCTTAGGCGACGCTTGTTTTTTAACAGACGGCCTGTAGGTGTCGAATAACTGACGGAGTGGAAAGATGTCAGATAACTGACAAGAATCAGCCAACGCTTAAAAAAAATCATAGTGTCGCACATGTGACAAGGAAGTGTCGAAAATCCGACAATACGGCCGTCGGATTTTTGGTCGAAATGTAGTAGTGAATATATTATTAAGACTTTCCAACATGTAACTATGTATTGATCATATATATATATATATATATATATATATATATATATTATAATAGGGACAAATTATGAGCCCTTGGAGGAAATTTGGAAGCATACAAGTGTCATACCATGATTTGGCCCCCAAACCCCCCTAGGTGGACCAATCAGCTTCCTAATCATCCAAAATGGTCACAAATGCATGTCTAAAAAGGGTGAGGCATGGTGGAACACAAATGGAGGAATGTTAGGAGTGGATGAGAACATGGGTGAGTGGGAGTTGTTCTAGGAGGAAATAAATTCCCAAGAAAGGAAAAAAACCACTTAAATCATGCACTAGCGCCTCTAGTCAACCACTATACCTAAAACTGGGGAAGGGGTAATCCACTAAGGTAATATGTCATCAATGAAGGCTCCTACCAATTATAATGATCAACTCAGAGTTCCTCTCCTATCATAATGATCAACTAGGAGCGCATCAGCTGTGAATAAATGATCAATATCCCTAAGTCTAAAACATATAACATTGCATGGAAGCAAATGAAATGTTTCCTAAGGTATGAGATCATGTTCTAAGGTGTATTATTTCTATAACACCCCCCTTAATCCTAACTTAGTACAACTTAACCAAAATATCATGGAGGCCTTGGTGACAAAGGCTCAAGTCACCTCATACAACATAAAACTTTATTTATCCATAAAACCAAGGTAAGGAGGAAAACCACATGGGAACAAAACCTCCCCTCAAAAAATGACATGGAGCCAAAATGATAAAAGTGAATGGTATCCATCACCATGTATCACCCACTCCAATAAGGGATCTTGAATAGGTGAATGTCTTCTATGTGAAGGTCTTGGTGAAAATGTCAACAGCTTTCTCTGTAGATGGGAAATACTGCAAGGCTATCACCTAATCATGCACCAAGATCCAGATGTAGTGCATGTGTATCTCAATGTGTTTTTTCCTCTGTCTCTGCACTAGATCAATGTAAATATTGATTACACTTTTATTTTCACACCAAATGACTACAGGTGAATCAAATGCAACTCCAAGTTCCCGAAGAATACCTTGCATTAGAGGAAATTTGGGGTCTCAAATGGGATTTATAAGAAAATGCACCAAAAATAAGTTCCTGTGAGTTTTAATTCATAACCAATAGAATTCCAATAAAATGAGTCAACCATAATGGTTGAATTGACATATTTGTCATAAAAAAACTACTTTTTTCGTTCGTATTTTCAACATATCTTCCTATTTTTTTACTCAAATTTCGATCGGGAGAGCTCATTGGATGTGGAATCAAATTTTGCATCCAACGAGTACCCACTCTGCATACTTTTGATAGACCCCACTACCCCAAAAACAAGAAATACCTGAAAAAAAGTGATGATCATCCTCACATTTTTTCAGGTATTTCGTGTTTTTGGGGTAGTGAGGTCTGTCAAAAGTATGCAAAGTGTGTACTTGTTGGATGAAAAATTTGATACTACATCCAACGAGCTCTCTCGATCGAAATTTGATTAAAAACACAGGGAGATATGTCGAATATACGAACACAAAAAGTAGTTTTTTTTTCTTTTTTCCTCCAAAATTAATAAATATTATTTTATTATTTTAACTATTATTTTATTATTTTCCTTAGGAGGCCCATTTTAGACATCAAAATTCCTCTAATGGAAACCACACATAATGTGTAGTTTCGTTCACTGCTCCTTTGTACTCGACCTCAGCTGAAGATAGGGATATGGTGTGTTGTTTATTGCTTGACCAGAATATGTTACCTTGTGCTAGAATGAATACATAACTTGAAGTGGACTTCCTATCATCGGGATATCCATCCCAATAAGAATAAGAAAATCCTACTAGTTATAGTTGAGAACCAAGATCATAGTGTACCCCGAAATGTCTAGTTCCTTGCACATAGTGAAGGATCCTCTTGGGTTCCTTCCAATGGATATAATGAGTCTGATATATATATATATATATATATATATATATATATATATACATCACCTATAGTATATGCTAAATCAGGTCGAGAGTGTGTAAGATACAACAAAATCTCGACTAGATGTCTATACAACGAGCTATCCACCAGAGGAGACTCGCCAAATTCACCTATTTTGATACCAGAAAGGAATGGGAATTTGGTTTGCTTACATCAAGCCATTTTAAAATTCAAAAACAGGCCTACAACATAATTTTTTTGTCTGATCTTGATCTCTACTTCATATTTTACAATTTCCAAACCAAGAAATTACTTCAACAATCCAAGGCCAGTCATGGAGAATTCATTGTGCAAAGAAGACTTGATTGACCCAATTGCTTTAGTGCAACTACCAATAATCAAAATATAATCAACACAGAGTAAAATGACCTGCAATACATCACCATTATTCTACAAATAAACATTAGGGTCATATTTTCATCTTTTAAAGCAAAGTGATAGCAGAAAATTGTCCATCTTAGTATTCCAAGCCCTAGGGGCTTGCTTAAGGCCATAGAGATACTTCTTTAACCTGAATACAAGTGAATTATCCTCTTGGAAACCTTTAGTTTGCTGCATATATGTGTGTGTGTGTGTGTGTGTGTGTGTGTGTATACATACATATATATGTATATGTATACATATATACACATATATGTATACATATACATATACATA